>CAJQZN010039345.1:0-11914 GCA_907164685.1 Colias eurytheme | reverse complement strand
CAATTTTCGTCGTAAATTTTCATGCAGTCATTTTAATTGACGTTATGTTAACCAATACAGAATCAGAAAGCTGTGAAACCGACCTCTAGAACGGTTTTTAATAATCCTCATTTTTAAAAGCAACTGCATAAATATTCCAAATACATAAAGTAGTCACTAGTACGGTTATAGATTACTAAATAGTTACATTATTAGTAAGGTATGTAGGTAGTTACTACGCGACGTAAGTACAATGACATAATATTGTCAACTAAGTATATAATATTATGTCACTGTATGGATAGTTGTCATCGGTGTCCGTATTTACTCTGTGGTTGTCAATTTAAGGTACTTTTCTTCCAGGGCTCTAAAAATATTCCATCCTGAAACCTGAAAATATTGCACAGGTGAAAGAATTTTAATGATAGTTTAATCTATATAGTATATAAAAATTAAACCCGTTTTCCTTGGTCACTGCATCACGCGTGAACGGGTGGACCGATTTCGATAATTCTTTTTTTATAGTATTCCTTGAAGTATGAGGATGCTTCTTGTGGAAAGAAAACATAAACATGTACCACGGGCGAAGCCGGGACGGACCGCTAGTTTGTAATAACTAATAAGTAGTAATGTCAAACATTAAAATACAGAAGTATTAAATACTAGCGGTCCGCCCCGGCTTCGCCCGTGGTACCTACATATTTCGCAATAAAAAGTAACCTATGTCCTTTCTCGGGCATCAAAATATCTCCATACCTAATTTCATGCAAATTGGTTCAGTAGTTAAGGCGTGATTGAGTAACAGACAGACAGACAGAGTTACTTTCGCATTTATAATATTAGTATGGATTGTTTTCTTTATAATACTCAATGTAGGCTTTTCCATTAGTCTTTGATCGCGTGCATATCTCGTAATCACGCGATAGTAGATATTTTTGTAATTTATTTCACCCTTTCAAGGTATATTTTTATCACAAAGAGTAAATAGCTTTTCCAAAGCCCATATTTATATTCCTACAAATCGTTTTTACACAAAAATACATACACATTAATTCAAGATCGACACAATTTTTGATTGTAGATACCATTGATCAAAATGTGTTAATTCCGAATGAACTTTCTATCTATACTAAATACTAATATTATAAAGCTGAAGAGTTTGTTTGTTTGAACGCGCTAATCTCAGGAACTACTGGTCCAATTTTAAAAATTCTTTCGGTGTTATTTTTTACGTACTCAGAGTATGCAAAACTAACCTCCTAAAGCTTAGTATAGCGACGGTGGGACACCTTGTATAGGTAGTTGCTGACTGAATAAAAAACGTTTGACTTATATCCCACGTACACTCGAGCAAAACCGGGTGGGCTATATCGGTTTAAACGTTCAGCAAAACACGACCAAATAAAATATAGCTCATGACGTGACTCAAGCTAAGCTGGTGAATTTTTTTTTTAATTGGTCCAGTAGTTTTTGTATGAAAACAGTTATCGCCTTACTCCATGACGCGACGATATTGCTATGAAGCGACCTTGAATTTAGGTACTCTCAACGCACCTAAAGAAGTTCCACTTCAAAATAAAAACTGATGATTTGGTACAGTTTACATCTAAGGCCTGATTTTTTAATCCTTGGTTAAGGTGATGAATTAATTTTTCTAACATTTACGGCCCTTTTCAAACCTTCGTAATTTTTATATTATTAAAGTTGTCGTGATGAAAATTACTGACAAGAAAGTTCAATAGTAACACAATACGTCTACCGTTTTAGAAACATGATTCCATGATATTTTCTCGATAGAAAAAAAAATACAAAGTTATCATTGTTATTTTTTTTTAATCTCTGGCATCTTCAAAATAACAAACGTAAAGTTTCGACTTTTTGGATATTAACTATAAAATATACAACATATACGTCTACCGTGTTAGAATTTTGAAATATGCTATGGTTTTGAAATAAACAAGAAATACTTGAAATTAGCGCGCGACCAGCCAATATAGCGAGAGCCGCCCTGTACCTTCCTACCCCGATCGCTGCACGAGTCATTCCCGCTACGGCTGTCACACGGGGAACTTGTGTCGCTCGCGCAATCGTAAAAAAGGGTGACAACACGATAAGACAAATGGGGACAATAAAGAAAATAAGAAGAAGAAACATAAGGTTGGAGGAAAAAGAATGCTTACAATTGGAACAAATTAATGAAGTAAGTTGGTTTTATTTTAAATTTGATGATAATTGTATTATAGACGATGTTTGATATGTACCCCTGTTTTAAGTACATAACGAATGTGTAAGATTTTTTCATTTATAGCATAAATAATCTTTTCAGAAATCCGGAATCCAGAAGGAAAATAAACCCACTGATTGTTCACAATGTGAATCCACTCCTTCGTAAGTACCTTTATTCAGTCAAAAATGTATGTTATCAAAGCTCTACTGGTTTTATCGCATGATTCCATTTTTAGCAAAAAGCAACAAAGTGCAAAGAAATAAAAAATCATGGTGAATTTAGTGGAAGTATGGCGGACATAATATGGAACAGGAGCTCATTGGAGTAGTATTATATTTAAAAAAAAATACGAAATAATTTCAAGAATTACATTTCTTAGAAGGTGGTAGATAAGTATGTTGTATAAAGAATTTGATGTTGATATTTATTTCATTTATACTTACTACACCTGTGCGGGAAATTGCTTAGTACTAAAACAGGTTTATATTCATATTTACATAGTAATGTGAGTTTTCATTTCGAAAAATTTTGTGTAAGTATATTAAATTGAGTTCCTGGGTGATCTGGAAACACAATTGGGCCCGGAAGATGGCGCTGCAGTCACTCCTCCTAATGACATGAACCGATTTGGATGAATATTTGTGTGCACATTTCATTTTTGTGGGATGATTGGTTGATTCGCTTTCACATTTGCTAATATTATGTATTTTTGTTGTTAGAAAGTAAACTTAATTTAATGTTTATAATACATTATTATTGGTATAAATAAGCCAGTGTTCGTCTCACATTGCTGTACCTGCCTACCTACCCTACCAGGGCCTAACTTTGTTCTGGCTATTTAATTTTGATTATTTGTAATGAATAATTACAATTATAATAGAGTGCAAAAAATAAATACATGCGTCAATATATTTTGTGTTTTATTAAACAATTTTTTTATTTAAAAAAATATCATTCCGACCGCGGCTTTGCCCGCGTGCTATCGTGAATCCTGTCTTATCCCACAGAAGTGTTATAAAGCGGATAAAAAGTATCCTATGTGTAAATCCAGGCAATTAGCTATATTTTATCAAAATTGGTAATGTAGTCTTGACGTGATTAAGTAACAACTAACAAAAAAATATACAAATTAACATCCAAAGTTTCGCATCAGTTTTACTGTATTAGTGATATCTTCCACTCTTGACTTTGACTGAGAAGAATTAGGGTTTATAACTTCTTTCAGAAATATTACCTTTCATTTCTGGGCATGACGTAATATCTACGTCAGCATCAAATTCTATCTAAATCCATTCAGTAGTCCGCGTTATTGAGTACCATTTCATTTTTTCAGAGTAACAATATTTTTTGTTATTTTAAAGATTATTTATAACCTGTATTATTTTGTAATAAAGTAAACATTACGAAATAATAATAATTATTAATAATGTCTAAGTAGTTGTTAAAAAGAAAATTATTTGTTTATAAGCAAGAAAATAAAACGAATAAATCAACAATTAAATATATGTATAAGAATATTACAACTGTATGACGACTCCATACATGTTTGTCCCGAGTCGGCCAGCGGCAGCGCGGCGAGTTTGCAAGAATGACTTCGCGCACACCCGCGTTCGCGATAGCGAGCTATTAGACTCCGCCCGCCAAGCAGTAGATTTTTTTTTTGTGTATCGTCTTAATATTTATTTGTCGAATAACGTATTAAACTACCATTTCAAAAATAATTTCTTTGTCCGTCTTTGACAGTTTACGGATGACATTTTAATATTATCGTGTAATACTTTATTGGGCGGATAAGTTTTAACCATGGATTGAAAAATCGGCCCTTAATCAAACGTCAGACTATCACTTTCATTAATTTGACGGTGATTCTGTATTTTCACGCCCATTATTTTAATGGGTCTATAAAACTACGTAATGTAATCTTTTACGATGTTATAAGAACTTAAGGTCAATGTAATAAAATATTACTGACTGTACTGTAATGTAGGTTAGTGAAATTTAACTACGAAGCTACGGAGCTACGAATAAATAATTACTTTTGTTGTAATCCATACTAATATTATAAATGCGAAAGTAACTCTGTCTGTCTGTCTGTTACTCAATCACGCCTTAACTACTGAACCAATTTGCAAGAAATTTGGTATAGAGATATTTTGATACCCGAGAAAGGACATAGGATAGGTTTTATCCCGGAAATCCTACGGGAACGGGTTTTTCTCTGAAAACGCGGGTGAAGCCGCAGGCGGAAAGCTAGTACTTAATATTATAAATGCGAAAGTAACTCTGTCTGTCTGTCTGTTACTCAATCACGCCTAAACTACTGAACCAATTTGCATGAAATTTGGTATGGAGATATTTTGATATCCGAGAAAGGACATAGGCTACCTTTTATTGCGAAATATGTACCACGGGCGAAGCCGGGGCGGACCTCTAGTATTATATAATGAAAAGATACTGTACCGTACTGCCACAGAATAATAACTAGTAGATATCTAGCTAGTACTGCTATTAATCGTAAATGAAACTACTAGGTAACTGCTTTCGGCTACACAGCTAAACAATCATATCATCAATAAATGCAACTAAACATTAAAATTTGCTCATTTTTAACTCAAGATTATTTATTTTATGAACAGAGAGTAAAGAAGGTCCCTTTAATTCAAATATCGTGTGGATAATATTATATACTAGCGGTCCGCCCCGGCTTCGCCCGTGGTACATATTTACGTTTTCTCTACATAAGAACCATCCTCGTACTTCAAGGAATATAATAAAAAAAGAATTATCGAAATCGGTTCAGCCGTTCTCGAGTTATGCGCTTACCAACACATTTTGCGATTCATTTTTATATATAAGAAGATGTTCATCTCGCCAATGTTTTAAAAAAATTGACCAATTTTACTGGCAAATATGAGATAGCTGATTGATGATAGATAATATTATAATCAATAACATAATTAGACGTAGATACTATATTACGTATATCGGACGTAAAGTCACGGTTGTCTTGTAAAAGATAAAAATATTCTTATCAGAAATAAATGCAGACGTCAGCTAGTTTAAAATTTCTCCTACAAGACAGATATAAATCCAATATTTTACAAAATTCTGCACGATTTATAAGGACTCCCTCGACAGCTCGGCAAAAATAATACCTAATTGGATACCAAGTTATTTCGGAGTTTCGCAAACAGCTGTAAAGAGTTATAAAATTCTGCACAGAAACTAACACATACAAACACACACACACACACTCACGCACGCACACACACATACACAACATAAACGCATACACAAAATAATTACTTACATAAATTAATATAAATCATGAAATCTGATGAATCGAAGGTGGACAACTAGCAACATCTGCGTGCCATATTTATCTCCCTAGTCCACATTGTAGTAAATTTAATTATTTACTAGCTTTCCGCTGCGGCTTCGCCCGCGTTTTCAAAGAAAAACCCGCATAGTTCCCGTTCCCGTTGGATTTCCTGAATAAAACCTAGACTATGTTGCTCAGTGAAGATGCAGCTTTCTAATGGTGAAATAATTATTTTTCTAATGAAATCGATCCAGTAGTTCATAATTACATAATAACAAACCTTTCCTCTTTATAATATTATTATTAAGTATAGATATGCCATGAACTACATAACTATTTGACACAATTTGTACCTACTTTATACAATACATAGTTGTGATAGAAACGTAATTGTCAGGAGAAGGGTCTTATGAAAGAAAACTCTCAACTCTCAAGAAATTTGCGGAAAATGCGAAAACTAAACGGCTTTTTAAACTTCACGGGTAAAAAATTGCGAAAAGATAGGTAAACGTCTGTTGTTAAGATAGTAATAGAAAAAATCTAATAGCTACGGCATTTGTATTTATTGTATAATTATTTTTTTATCGAATTGTAAGCAACTTTATTGTTTTTTAAATAAATAAATTTTAAATACAGAGAGAGAAGAAGAAATACAGAGGTGGCGACCCCACAAACTTGGTTTTAGCTTCACACTGACCCCCCCTAAACATTAGAAAAATAAAAATCCTCTAAAAACGCATGGTTAGGCCTAAAAAATGTAACATTTCAATGGACTAATAAATTGAGATTGGAAAGGAGGCGAACATGTTCGTGTTTTTCGTGATAATTTTCTAACTTAACCTTGGAGTAGTGACCCTTTTATAAGATAGACAAAACATAAGAAAAAAAAGTTTCGCATTTAATTGAAATAAAGAATTGCAAATTCAAATGCTTGAAATCAGACATTAACTATGTAAAAACAATAGCTTAAAAATTTACATACATTTTCAGTTTTTGATAATGTAGGTGTAATGGTGTAGGCGTCAAACCTTTTTTAAGCGAACCTATTTAAAGTAATTAAATAGTTGAATTATTAAATAAAACTAAAAACCATTTAATATATCCATCAATAGATCCTCTTTTTAAAATATACTTAGGCTTTTTAATTTCTTTTTCAATAAATTTCCCGCCTTCCGAAACGTGTTCAGTCTCAAGGGCGACAGAATAAATCCCACGATGCATAAATTAGGAAATTTGACTCGTATCACTCAAGTAATTAAATTCAAAATGCTTTGTATTCAACATGAAAGGATGTTCAGAAATGGGATCTATTTTACATATTCCCTCCTAAATAGAGCGGATTTAATATCCGGGTTTTATAATGCTATTTATATAAGGGTTAATCGATTAAATTGGTATAATATTATGATAAAGTTGAAAATATTATAATATAAAGTTAAATGTTATATGGGCCAACAAAAGTGGTCATTTCTCCGCGAATTGTGGATAATAATATGCTGCTGAGATAAAATATACTGTTCGTAAAACATAGTATCTTCTTGTATTTGATTTAACGCGAGCATTATACGTTTAGAAATTAAAGATTTTAAGGGATTTTACACAATATGATGTATTTATTTTAAACGCGAAATGTCGGTCGTCGCAGGTACTCGATATAAACATGATTTCATTTAGAAACGTAACGTACAGTAAATTCAATTTACATATAAAGATCGAAGCCTACATTAAAAATACTGGAGCCTCAAACGTAGCCTTGGGCGGGAAATGGTGATATATCCATATTGCTATTTACAAATATCATCATTTTCCTCCTTTGATGTCCGGGACTGTATATTAATTGAAAACATTGATATTTTGAGTACGTCTTGTTTAATTTAGTTAGCATATTTGTCCCGGATCTATTCGGATTGGAATAAAAGTGTGGCGGATTAGTCTGATCTCTTACAGGACTCACTTGAGGACCTTTAAATAACACGGCAAGAATAAAATATTTGATAATTTACTCTATTAATTTCTATGTTATCACCATACATTGTCTACTTCATTGCTTACATTATATTAATAGATAAAGATAAACGCTTCAAGGGTATGAGTTCAGAGAAAATAATTATTAATTATAATTAATTGGCAACATTATGAGAGAAGCGAATTATGAATTGTCCCAGCAATGGGAACCTAATGGGCTGATGATGATAATGATTGTCTACGACACTCAATTTTAATACAAAACTACGAAATTTCTTCTAGGTACGCAATATAATCAAAATCACAAGCGACGATCACAAAACGACGAAGAAGAAGAGAAGAAAAGACTTAAATTATTGTAAAACTAGGTATATCCATGAAAAAAAAGACGTGTGGCACTCGGGGACTCGGTAAAGCTATTGCATGCTATGCCTTCAAGCCACACCTCCGCACCCGTCGGAGTGTGGAGCGTGAGGTTTTTCGTTACGCAAGCTCAAAATCGACTAGAAAGTAAAAGCTGTATTTATAAAAGAAATATCGCCATAGTCGTGACACGTGTACAATATTTTAATATAATGTAGGTGTTCACATTTAAAGCGCCCATTCATAATTCGCTTCCCTCATAATGTTGCCAATTAATTATAATTAATAATTATATTCTCTGAACTCATACCCTTGAAGCATATAACTTTATCTATTAATATAATGTAAGCAATGAAGTAGAATATATGGTGGGAACAGAGAAATTAATAGAGTAAATAATCAAATATTTTATTCTTGCCGTGTTATTTAAAGATCTTCAAGTGAGTCCTTTAAAGTGAAGTCCCGTGTCCCCGTAGTGGGGTAGGGGGCAGATGCATTATTCATACATCATTCTGTTTCACTGATCGATTTTTCTTTAGGGACAAGTAGGTGATCAGCCTTCTGTGTCCTGCCAGACCGAGACATTTTTTTTTTCGTTTCCACCGGGAATCGAACCCAGGACCCCTCGGTTCTACGCTCACGCGTCAACCACTGTACCGAGGAGGCGGTCAAGTGAGTCCTTTAGGAAGCTTGTATTTTTGGGATCTGAATTTAAAAAAGGTTTTTTTTCAATCTGTGTGTTTGACTATAATTTAATTATTATAAAGCTGAATTATTTGTTATTTAATGAGCTAAATTCAGGAAGTAGATAGTTCATTATCATAGTATTACAAGTTACGTATGTTTATTTTAACTAGCTTTTAACCGCGGCGTTGCTCGCGTGTCAATTGAATAAGTGACTTATCATACTTGTCACCTGGATCTTCCCAGTGTAATAAAATGTTTTTCCGCGGTAAAAAGTAACCTCTATCATCATTAAATATAACAGTCGATAATATAGTTATGTCGCCGTCATCTGGTTGAATTTGCTATTTGATTGAATGTCTAGCGCGTTCATTAAATGACGTCATTTAATTAAATGCATAAAGGACAACTCGTCAAGTTGTTAATTTTATTGTAACCTTAAATGTCTTGACTGTCTGTAACTGTTACATTATCATATTTTGAAGTTGGTTAGAAGCTAAACGTTTTATAATGAATGGCAATATTACATTTAATTAAATTACACAATGTTCATTTACACCGTGAAATTGGGTTGATCTTCATGTACCTAATATAGGTACAATCCATACTAATATTATAAATGCGAAAGTAACTCTGTCTGTCTGTATGTTATTCAATCACGCCTAAACTACTGAACAAATTTGCATGAAATTTGTATTATGTAAGTAGGTACCTATTGAATATATCTATCACAGATTTATGTATTACATTATTTTAGTAAATAAAGCCTATGCGTGAAATTTATTTGAAGCATGTCAAAGGATTATGTATTTGATGTGGGTTGACATAAACTTAAATATGATGGATAAAAACTTTAGCAAGTTATTAGTTACTAGCTGTGCCCTGCAGTTTACTAGTTTACCCGCGTGGCTCTGCTCCTGTTGGTGGCGTGGCGTGACGATATATTATAGCCCATTGCCTTCCTCGGTAAATGGGCTATCTAACACCGAAATAATTTTTCAAATCGGACCAGTAATTCCTGAGATTAGCGCGTTCAAACAAAAAAACTCTTCAGCTTTATAATATTAGTATAGGTAGATATTAAGTATAGATTATAATAGTAGGAAATACAAAAAATCTATGAATATTAATTAGTTCAATAAATCATTGTTGATAAGTAATTAAGATTATTTAAAAAAAATAATGTTCACTTTAACTCATTTTGGACAATACACACAAATAAAAGGTCAATGATTGCAAAAACAATTAGGTACTCGATTGTTTGAAATTATTCATAATTATTATCACAAATCAGTCGATAAATGTAAATTAATATTTCTACAAATTAACAGTAATTGTTGCTTTTGTTTTGGAATTTGCTTCCTCGTATATTTTACCAATTCCGTAAATATTAAGAAACCTAGCTGTCACCCGCGGCTTCGCTAGCATTAAAGAAAATTCATTATACTTTAATCTTGTGATTTGTGACCTAATGCTATGAGAGATGGTTTCTCTTACTGTTCTAAAACTCTTTAAGTAATGTCCTACAGCGGTCGTAATGCTGATTTAATTTTAATGAAATTTAAAAATCAAATTATTTTCCTAAAATAGATAACCTAGTTTCTTTAAAAGTCGACATCAAAAGTGAATTTGTGAAACCAATGAACAAGTTCTTGAGTTGAATAAATTTCATTTTACACCATTGTTCCAATTCACGTGAATTTGAACTTTGTAGACTTTTTTCAGAACTTTCTGAAAGTCATCCAATGTTTTTCTAACTTTTTGTTTTGATTGCATTATGTTGTAGTCTTGTAGATTAAATGTTTTGCATTGATTTTGCGTCACTTCCTTTTTTTAAGCTATTGCATAGGCTCCCCACTCTGACGGACACGGAGGTGTGGCTTGAAGGCATAGCATGCATTATGCAATGGAATAGCTTTACCGCTGCAGTCCCCGAGTGCCACACGTCTTTTTATTAAGCTATTGCATAGCTTCTATCGCGGGCCTTGAGCGCGGGGACCGAATCGAGAAATTCCCTAACGAAAAAACCTCACGCTCCCCACTCCGACGGACACGGAGGTGTGGCTTGAAGGCATGCTATGCAATAGCTTTACCGCGGCGGTCCCCGAGTGCCACACGTCTTTTTTATTTTATTTAAAGATCTTTATCGCTTTGCGCTAACATCGCCCTGTTGAGGCATATTACAATAACATACACACATTTCTTGATTCACAATTTGGCTAAGGAATGGAACTCTCTCCCTAGCTCCATATTTCCTGCACAGTACAATCTGGACCTTTTCAAAGCGAGGATGAACAGGCTTCTTCTAGGCAGACGTGCATCCAAGTAGACCACATCGCCGCTTCGCATCAGGTGGGATTGTGGTCAAACGTCTGCCTATTCATTATAAAAAAAGAAGATATATTACTTTTATGATTATCTTTTCAACAGTAGGTACTGTTCTTATTCTTTACAAATAAAAGGTACTCATAAAATCTTGTTTCTCGTAGTTACTCAGTATGTGTTGTTAATTCATAAGAAAAGGCCTTTCACCTTTCCTATTTCGCATTTAAATATTTTCCCTATATTTGACGTTAGTACTTATACCTCAAGTCAAAACACTAAATAATTGCGTCTCATATTGCCGAGAATATTTTGAACAAAACAAAAGTCACTGAACGCTTTAATCTTTCTCTTCATGTATTTATAAACATTTGTATCAGAAATCCGTAGGCACGTCAATGTCCTTTTATAAAGTCTGCAACTACTTTGAGGTGAAAAGCGTATTATTTTATTATTTATATAAATACTTAGCTTCGTCTGGTTTTTCCGGGATAGCAAATATATAAAATACTAGCTTCCGCCCTCGGCTTCTCCGCGTCGTGTTTTTGCGCAATAAAAGGTAGCCTATGTTCTTTCTCAGGGTCTAAAGATTGTTTGTGCCAAATTTCATCAAAATCGGTTGAGAGGTTTAAGCGGGAAAGCGTAACAGACAGACAGACAGACAGACAGAGTTACTTTCGCATTTATAATATTAGGTAGTAGAGAAGTAGGGATAATCAATTACGCGGTAAATACGTAGCTTTCAAATGGTGAATAATTTTTAAGCTATTGCATAGCTTCTATCGCGGGCCTTGAGCGCGGGGACCGAATCCAGAAATTGCGTAACGAAAAACCTCACGCTCCCCACTCCGACGGGCGCGGAGGTGTGGCTTGAAGGCATAGCATGCAATAGCTTTACCGCGGCAGTCCCCGAGTGCCACACGTCTTTTTTAAAATTATAGTCCATTGAATAAAAAGTTCTAGAGTGCGTGAGTTAGTAACGTAAGATGTTTCTTCGGAAACATATCAAGAGTCCCTAGGTAATAAACATACTAAAACCCCGGGCCACTAGG
>CAJQZN010039344.1:0-36316 GCA_907164685.1 Colias eurytheme | reverse complement strand
CTCGCAATTATATTGAACAACAGATAAAGTCTGGATACAAGAGGGTATAATCTATCAAGCAGACGTTGTCTAGTCATTGTGAATCTTAGCACCGACTAAAGATTCTTCAGGGCTATTAATTTTAAAGATCACGTCAAGCTAACGCTGTGTGATAAACTATGTACCCGCTAAATTTGCATTAGTTGAAATTTAATAGTCTCCTAATTTGTATACATTGTTTTCATTATAGTGTTGTATAATTAAAACAATGTAAGCAATATAATGTGTCATGTATACATTATTTGCAAGTTGAGTAAACACAACTTAATAATCGTAAACATAATTTACATATTCTGTAGGTATATTTTCGGTCTTCGGCTTAGAGTTTAAATAATTTGATCTCAGTTTATTCTCAAAATACCAGTAAATACAAGGACGTTTCATCAGGCACGTAGAGGGTTAGTCGTAGCTGTTTACATTATGTTGCTGTTTGTCTCATATTACTGCGGAAAAACCTTAGAAAAATAACCTTTTTTTAATACATTCAACTAACGTTGGCCTACGGGTACTTTTATAAAATTTCGTATCCAGTTTAAGCAGTTACATATTTTAATTGTAGTGTAAATGTGAAATTTTCTTGCAAAAATTGTTTCATTTTAATAAAATTTTAATGAAGGTGACGGCATTTTCGGTATTATAAATGAAATATTCAAAAAGCCTCTTTGAAATGATGGGAATAATGGTCCCCTCGTACGTCAAAACAAACGTATTTTAAATAGGTCACTATGTGAATGACGGCAGTGAAAATATTATTATGGACCCGTATGGAAAGTCGAGCACCTTAAATCCTTTCAGATCAGGAACAAAGAAAATTTTAAGTGCTTTTTGTTTGTTTTTATAATAGAAAGATTATATTAAAGTTATATTTAATCTCTGTCTGTCTATTCTTTGTGTTTTATTTTCCGTTTTATATCTATTTTGCAAAAGATGGAATACGCGTTTTGAATTCGCCTTTCAGAAAACTCTTGTAGTCAAAACTTAGGTGAATGTGTGAATTTTGAAATTATGTTTATTTAAAAAAGATTTTATGTCAAACTCAATGGACTTAAAATACTTTAATAAAAAATAACGTTAAAAAAACTTCCTAGTAATGCTTGTTAGTAAAATTCTCGTAAAATTACTTCACTAAAATTTATACAACATCATAAAGTGCACTCTAATCGCCATGTTTGTCCACGATTTTGTATCGTTGACTTTTACGAAGCAAAACATGGCTAAATGAAGGTTAAAATAACGAAGTACCATCTCTTTGAAGTTTTCCGTAGAAGTTTGTTTAGAAACTTCGTAACTATGTTACTTGTAATGTACCGAACAACTGTTATTCCTGGAGAGTTCAGTTTTAACAAAAAATGTTACAAATTTATCACCAGGGATAAGTTTTCTTTCTTTTAATGAAAACATTATGTACTAATATTTAAAAGAGTTAAAATAAAAATATAATAAATAATTTCGTTTCTTAATTTAAATGATATCATTTCTAAATTTAATTTAATTTCTTTTATGAATACAGTTAAGTGGTTATGAGGTCAGTAATTTATGTAAAACTTTATTTCTACGGATAAGTTAAAGTCTTTTAAAATAACTTATAAAAAGCTTGTAAATGATGAAGTATAAAAAACCCATTTAAAAAGTCTACAGTTTACATATCATTTTAATCTGTCATACGGAATTTCCACTGTGTAGGTCTTTTCAATGTTATTCAGATTTATCATATTAAAAGGATCAGTTATGTAAAAGGGGAATATAAATATTTTTCATAGAACACTATTCATATCAGTAAAAAGTAGAATTGAACAAAACTGGTATAAATGTAAACTTCAACGTTCATGTTGTTAGAGCTTCAAAACAAAGCTTCGAAATATCGTTGTAATCGGAAGCCATTTATCAATGTAGCTGTTATCGTTAAATGTGATTATTCGTAGTTTACTGAACATTATATCGGATGAATTTGTTGTATATGTAAATTGCTGTGTGGTTGTGTAATGCAGCTGTGAGTGTACTAATTTGTATTATGAAAGGGCGTTCTTTTTGAAAACTTTTCTTATAAATATTTGAAAAAGGATTAAGAACTAACTATATTGGGAATACGATGTTGTTAACTTATTTAAATACTTTTATTTCTTTATCAAATTACTTAACAAAATTTTGATTTTGGGAAAACGAGGTATAAATCGTAGCTCGTAGCCGTAGCAACGTACGTAGCAAACACGTAGCACATAGACTTATCATTCGTGATAGCTCATTTGCTTTAAAATACAGAACTACTCATAATTACCTATATCATCATTACAAAAGTACTACCACGAAAAACAGAAATCAATTAACGCATCCAAAGCCGACAGCGTACGGTTTATCGCTGTTACTTCAATATAAATGACATCAAAGATAGGCAATCCAGCCACTGAGCCACACTGAGCCATGAATAAGCGATTGCAACTGATTGCACGTAACCGAGGCCTTTGTCACCACGGCGACGAGTCGATTGGAGAGCGATTGAAAACAGACTGAATAGTTTACTATTCAAAAGCAATTTCTCCTGCGAAAAGTTGGAAGGTTTAAACTATTGCGTTGTGCCCTCTGACTGTTTTGAGGTAAACATTTAACGTAACTCTTTTATGTTTGTTATTTCGTTTAGTACGTTTTCACTCTATCTAACGGTATTCTAGATAGGTCCATTGTTAAAACATTCAGTCCATTTTGTTTTTTATAAATTAACAGGCAAACTTCAGTAAATAATATTGCAGAATATACCTCATCTTTTGTACTCGTAGAATTTAAAGCCGTGATTCTCTTACATCAGAAATGCAGCAGCTATGCCTTGAATAATGTAGCGTTAATTAGTCTATTGTATGTCTTTGCGCTATAAATCAACAGGTGAGGAAGCAAAGAAATATACAAAATAAGCTCATTTTGTATAAACAACAACCCGTTCTTTCTTCTCATTGTTACACGAAAAACAATACAATTGTCCTATTTGCTTGAGTGTACTGTAATTTTATGGAAAGATTGAATAAAAGGAAATCAAATCAAACGACGAGTCAATTTTTCGATAAATAAAAGTGATTATCGGGAACCTCGGAGACCTCATTTCTAAGTAGCTTAACTCCTACTAATGTATCGAGAATTGAAACCCAATAAGACTCAATATTATTGAGATAAATGACACAATTTTATTTCAAAAAGCGCCACATACTATCTAGAACAAAATATACCAATTACTGTTATAAATAATATCACGAAATCATATTTATGTCACTTAATTTTTATGAACAGCATGCCCATGTTTAGGTAATGCTTATAATGCTCGAATATTTCCAATATCGAATATGATATCATATTTAAATAGTTACGTAAATAATTATGTTAAAAAAAATAGAACTTAAATAGAGCTATAGTATGGGTCGTCGGTGGTCTTGTTACAACGTAGCCAATTTTCCCGTGCAACCCTCACAAATACGATTACTTCGCTCTCAACTCGAAGAGAAAACTTCTATAATTGTGTTTTCAAGAACTTTTTGGTTATGTAAATCTTAATTTACAATATCGCCCTCGGACTTTGGATAATGTCATTATTTCACCGTAAAATGATAAAAAGGTGCTTAGCTACAGTTAAATAAATATAGACTTGGATCTGTTTGATGGCATGAATTTCAAACAAGGTCGTCACTGTTGTATACAATACAACGAATGTATGCGTTATTAGGAGTGAAGAGTGGAGATTTAGGTGTCTGCATAATAGTCTACGACCTTAATAATTGTTGATCAAATTTTCGATTATGTATTGTGTATCTATCGATAACGGAGTTAAAAAAATTTTGCTAACATGCTAATTTTTAATTTTCTTATACCTACATAATTCATATTATAATTTAATAGATAAGTTGTGTTACAAATAACCTACGCGGTAGTTATCCCAGTCCTACGTTTTAAAAGATAAATATTTTTTGGATTCATAAAATCGATATGGTTTATCTCAGATCGAGTACTTATATAAGAGCAATCGTGAAAAGTAAACTACCCTTGATTAGCTTGGTAATCAAGCATGAAATTGATCCTGTATCCTGGTCTATCACTCCATAAATTCATATTCTATAACCGCATATAATTCTCCCAATACATCAATACTGTAAATCATTTTAGGTTACCCTTCTATAATACTATTACCTCCTCACGGAGCCGCGAGTCGGACATTTCAATCCAATTTGATGTGTTGTGCCACGATATATCGCTTTGAACTGAGGGTTGAATAAAGATACAATCCTTTTTAAGGTTACTTTATTTCGTGCCACTTTGTGAAACATTCGTATTTTTGAGTAATTGACTGTTAAGGTACTCTTTCTGTTTAGGTACTCGACTTAAAAAAGAGGTGGTTATCAATTCAACTGTATTCTGTTATAATAATTTTTAACCGGTTTTGATGATTTTTTTTATGTGAAAGCAAGTGTCTTGTGGTGGGACCTAAGTATTTAAATGTTGTCCAGTTCTAAAAATTTTAAGATGGTTTAATATTTTGTTACAAAGTAATAATTGATTTAAACAGTTTAAGTAGGAGCAAGAATTTAAAAATATGTACCTATTTAATATTCCACGTATAAGGGTACATCATTATAACACTTCTTGATTCGCTCAGTCGCTTAATACGTGAAGTGCGAAATTGTATAGCAAAAGCTATTACAGACATGAAAAAGCTAGAAATATTTTATTCAGTATGTATTTACGTTATATGTACGTTTTATGTAGGTATGATAAAAAAAACATAAATTAATAATTTTAACATATTATGGGCTATTCCAATGCATGTACGATTTCACGAATTTTAAGCTACTCAATTTAAGTGTTTGTCGTTGTAAAATACTTGTAATTTGTTAAACTTGTGGCTCTCATCGACTACAAACTTTCTTAGTTCATTACTTATTTATGAATTTAAATTGACTGGTATCATTCAAAATCCACATCAAAGTTACAGCTCAGGATTTGAAATAATTATGCCGTAATCCTTAAAACTTGTTCATATATTATTATTATACGTTATTTTTTAAATTTTTGATTAAAACTAAAGACTCAATTTGATTTTAATTAATTATTTTATCACGAACATTTTAGCAAAAATAATATTGTGATTCTGGTTCATTCTGCGGAATATAATTTAGTAACTGGTTAATTTTAGGTAAGTTATTGCGTAAATACACCAAATTACTATAACATAATCGAAACCGAAACAAAAAGGCACGATCAGGCGTAATATTGCAGCGCATTTTCACGAACTTTGTTCGATCTTCCCTTTTTCCTCCTATAAGTGTAATCGTAACAGGAAAATTCTTTATAGGTACTCAATATTGCTTACCCTGTGTTGCTTTTATACAAACAATTTATAGCTTTTGCAAGTAACGGTATCAAAGACGATCGACAAGAAATTCCTAAAGCTACGTGATATCCTTCACTTTCTCCGTACTATCGGAAAATTCGACCTTGATTGTTCCGTTCCGAAGAAGGTCAATTCGATGTAAATATTTTGTTGCTATTTGTCTGCTTCCCTTTAGATATTTCAGATAGAATTTCTTCAGCTTTGACAAAGTTACGCGAACTTTTATAAGTCAAGTTTATTTTTTCAGTCGCAAAGCTTCTGGCTAATAAAGATTGGCAGTAGTGAACTTTTGCCTCATATTACAGTAATATCTTTTATAAATATGTTCCTTCTTACGGAGCTAATAACAGAATAAATTATATGCAATAAGTTGCAGAAATATTTCTAAAACTATTTGCTACATTTGCATTGATATAATCGAAGAATTGAAATATATGCTTTCAGCGATTACTGTATACTACGAAATGCATAACAGTATTATCAAATCAACGATAGGTATAGTAAAGCTTGAACAGATTTAGAATTTCTGGCAATATAGTCTAATTTAAATTACAACAACATATTATTTAAAACAATTTCAAAACAAGGATGCGAAAAAGATGTACATTTTTCATCAGTTTTTTAATACAATGGCTTCTTAACCTTCATTAACCCTGTTTCCCGCGTACCCTGGGGGTTTGTCTCGGATCAAATGTTATTATAACAAAATGTCGCGTATAAAATTGCTTTCGATCGCATTAAAAACCTTTTAGTAATTGTTGACGCTTGTAAGTTGATGCCGAAGCGAAGTCAAGGAAACTTATATCGCTCGCGAGTGGCAATCCATTTTTTGTCCGACATTAGGGAAATCCTCAGAAGCCCTATTTAGGAAATTGCCTTCTTTATCGCGTTTGTGGCTAACAGTTCGGTTCGACCTCGATGCTCTTTGAGATCTTTTGTTTTTAAACCGTCTAAATGGTTATACAATGTTATGGGGAAATTATTCTCTCGTTATGAGTGTGTACCTATAGTACCTTGGAATAACTCTACATATAGTAACTAAAGATTATAATATACTTATCTACACAGAAAACTATAATATAATAATTGTACTAACTGAATTATATAGATTTATGAACATAATAATTAACTTATTAGTCATAGGTGTCTTTGACCTTTTATCACGAATCCATACGCAAAACTATATAATGTAAAGATTTCATTTGCATTAAAAATGTAACATTAAAAACTTCGTTAAAAGCATCATTCGTCGTTTAATTAAAAAACCGTTTCTGTCTCCCGCGGCCTGAAGAGATATTAGCTATCTTTCCATTTCTCACACCATTAGGTTGTCGAAGTGATGTTTTCCCACGTGCTTATGATATTCTCAAATTTATGGCGCCATAAAGCCGTGAGCGAATTTTCATTCCATTGGCTCCACGGAAATTGTTGCAGTGAAAATAAAAAATATTAACGTTTTGCAGATAGACAGTGGACTAATAAAATAAAACAGCTATAAACTCGAAGTATTTCCGTCCGTCGTAAACGATTTCTATTAGATAATTTGAAATGTACGAAGTTCCTTCATAATTTTATAACCTATTAGTTATGAAAACATTTTAAACAGGTAAATGAGATTATGGTCGGAAGCGACGGACAACGAATAAACAAAATGAGACTTTTGAGGTGAAGAAATAAAAATGTTTTGTAAAAATATAAAAATTAAGTTGTAAAAGGAAACATTTAACGATTGAAGTACAATAGGGAATTGATTGAATTGAATGAAGACAAGTAAAATAAGCTCATAATATGATAACACGACGTACTGTTAATGAATAAGGAATAATGTTAAATAAATAAATCAAATAAATAAATCATTTATTCCACTTAAAACATTTTACAAATAAGAGCGACCCAGGCTCCTAAGATAGTAAGAACTGTTTTTCAGGAGCCTGTGTCTACCATTTACAGTTACATGACACGAAAAAAATCAGAGACAAATTAAATAAAATCAAAAATAAATTAAAAATTTACATGCAATTAAAACTATTAAAAAAATCAATAACAAATAAGTACATACAGCAAAACAAAAAACAAAATGTGTCTAGGTATCTAATTACAAATAAAGCACGTCCAAAACAAATTTCGAAAATTATATCATCACATAAATAAATTCATCTAAAATTAAATAAGTTAGTAATTATAAAATAAATTGAGCAACATATATTAAATCAGCAAAAAATCAATATTAAATCGAAACAATGCAACACTATTATTATAAGTTGTTACAATCAACATAACAATAAAATGTAAGTTAGTAGTACCTAAGTTATTATAGCTAAATATTACAAATTACAATATCCAATCAATTAAAATTACAATTAAAAGGTAAAATTAAGATTCATGATAAGTATATTAAAATGTAAAAATCAAGAAATGGAAATTAATATTTTAAAAAAATTCTTGTATATTTTATATTAAAATTTTGCTTTGTTGTTCACGCGCTATTGTAGTAGTTAGTAGTGTAGAGCAGTACAGAAGTTTGAATATGTTCGGAAAATTTAGCAGATATATTACAATTACAAAGCCAATTTCCAATAATTCAATGCAATAATAATTATCTCCAGAGCACGCAAACGTTGCAAGTGTAATTGGGGGGGCAAGTATCTCGCCTCGCGGCGGTGCTGAAAAAAAAAACTCCGGCTGAGTGGCCAGACGGCCGGAGTCTAGGGCGACTGAGTGAGGAACCTTCGGACTATCCGAGCGTTATCCAGAAGGACTGCCCGCTGTATCCCCACTGTCATGGGCTTTACCGGTAAATCCAACCTCCTTAAATATTGTTTTAAGGAGGCAGGAACCAGCCCATTGGTGGACACAACTATAGGGATTATCTCGGCAGACACACCGTCCCACATCTCGACAACCTCGTGCGCCAGATCCAGATATTTGAGCCGTTTATCTGACTCGGCCTTAACAAGATTGTCGTCATGTGGAATAGTGATGTCTACCAAGAAAATCCTAGAAGTTGCTCGGTCCATCACCACAATATCAGGTCTATTCGCTAGAATAGTCCTGTCTGTGATGATGGGCCGATCCCAGTACAACTTGGCACGGTTATTTTCCAGGACTGGCTCCGGCGCGTACTTGTAGTAAGGCACTTTTCCTTCAAGAAGGCCATACTTCAGAGCGAGCTCTTGGTGGATAATCCTGGCTGCTAGGTTGTGCCTGTGCAAATACTCAGAGTTGGCAAGCATGGAACAACCGGAAGTAACATGTCGGAGAGTTTCTCCAGGACGGTGACACATACGACATAAGTCCTGGGTCCCGTCCTTTATGATGTACTTCCGATAATTGTTCGTCTTAACCACCTGATCCTGTATCGCACAGACAAAACCCTCGGTTTCCCCAAAGAGGTCACCGAAACGCAGCCAGTGCACGGAGGACAAGAAATCTACGTGAGGTTCACGTAGACTCCTGTGAAACCTACCGTGTAGCTCTTTCTCTTTCCATATGGCCTCCCTGTCGGAGATGCTGAGTACCGTCGGCTTTTGCCAGTCCTGTTTGGCCAGGGATAGGGGAGTGAGTCCTTTGTCACATTCTATGACTTCAGCATGGATTGCATGACCAACCTTTGAGAGGAAATAGTCTCGGAGACTGCATATCTCACGATTATGCAGCGATTGGGCACTTAACATGCCACGACCACCACACTTTCGAGGGATATACAGCCTCATCACTGACGATTTCGGGTGATGCAACCGATGCAGAGTCATAGTTGTGCGGACTTTCCGATCCAGGGCGTTGAGTTCGGTCTGAGTCCACTTGAGTACGCCAAATGTGTACAGGAGAACGGGCATGACCCAGGTATTGAACGCTCGTATCTTGTTCACGCCCGACAAATAGCTGTTAAAGACTTTTGTCATGCGTTCACAAAATACTTCGACAACATCCTGTTTCACACCCGTCCCCTCCACACATATATTCTGTGACATACCCAAGTACCGGTAAGTTTCAGCTTCTGTAAGTACCCTAAGATGGGCCGCGCCAGATGGTGTTATGTCATCAGACGCGGTTACTTTACCCCGCTCCACATGCAGAACCGCACACTTATCCACCCCAAGTTCCATGCCAATGGAGCTGCTAAAATCACACGTGATATTTAGCAGTTCCGTTAACCTGGACCTATTAGGGGCAAATAATTTGAGATCATCCATGTAGAGCAGATGGCTAAGTCTTAGACCACCTCTGCGAAGCTGAAATCCGGACCCTAATCTCTCTAGCAAATAGCTTAGAGGGTTTAGTGCCAGGCAAAACCACAGAGGACTCAGGCAATCGCCCTGGAAAATACCCCGCCGTATCCTTATACGGTCTTCCGCGTCAGACAGCCGCTCACCTCGGAGACAAAGCATCGTACTCCATTGCCCCATACATGTTCCGAGAAGCCCTCGGATCGAAGGGTCGATCTTATAAAGTTCCAGGACTCTCGTTAACCATGTATGGGGGACCGAATCAAATGCTTTTTTATAGTCGATCCAGGCGGCAGATAAGTTGCGTCTGTTACGCTTGACCTGCTGACCAATAACCGTGTCAATCAGGAGAAGCTCCTTAGTTCCACGACCACCCGCCCGACATCCGTTCTGTGTGTCTGCCAGAATTCTATTGCCATCTATATGCTTGGCAATTTTGGCGGCCAGTACAGATGTCAGTGCCTTGTAGATGGTGGACAGGCACGTGATGGGGCGGTATTGAGACGGGTCAGCGGAGCGGTTGGATTTAGGAGCTAGATAAGTGACCCCAGTAGTAAGGAAGTTTGGAAGCAAGCGGTGCTCAATCGCTTCTCCAAATTGGCGGGCTAAGGTAGCATGGCATGCGTTGAACCCTTTCAGCCAGTAGGTCTGAAGTCCGTCTACCCCTGGAGTTTTCCAGTTCAGGCATTTTCGGACTGCTGCGCTGATGTCGTCTTTTGTGACATCAACAGGGTCCATGGGTGGTAAGGTTGCGCACGCTTCCTCCAGCTCCGTCATCCAAGCACCTTCGACGTGCTCAGCAGCATGAGACCATATTCCACGCCAAAAGGCAATCAGGTCCGCCTTTTCGGGTTGTGGCTCCATGTGTGCTTGCCGAGCCCCAGATTGAAGGTACTTGTAGAACTTCCTTTGATCACTTTCGAAGAGACGATTCTCACGGTGCCTCCTTGTTGTTTCGGAGTACCGTCTTATGCGTTTGCCCCAAGCTGCGACCTGCTGTTTCAGGGTGTCGATGCGCACAGTCACTATTCGCAATAGTTCTGCCTGGGGCAGATTGTGAGATATCTCACTGATTGCAGACCTGACAAAGCGCATCACTCGCGGTCTTGTGTTACCGGACCTGAAAGCAGTAAGCTTACCGATGAGGACTCTGGCATTAGCGATTCGAGCTTCGATACGACGCCTCCAAGCAGGAGTCGTACGTCGCTGCGGAGATCCTCTTCCCGTATTCGAGAAGTTAATCCCCACCGCTCGACACACGACTACGGCCGCAGCGTATAGTATCGATCCCGTATCACCAATGTCAGTACTGGTTTCCAAATATGGTGGCAGTAGTTTATTAACGGTCTCAACGGCAAGTCTGGTCGACGCTCTATAGGGAACGCGAGGAAGCTGGGAGCGCTGCTCAACCGGTATTCCTCGGTAATGAGAGATCGTTTCCTCAAGCTCTCTCCTGATTTTTTCCATGTCCTGGGCAGCTATTTCCTCGGTTTCCTCCGCTCCGATCACATTGGTCTCCACCCCGGTGTTCTCCTCAAAAAGGACTGACACATCGGGTGGGTCATCAACGCGCGTCGGTTCAGGGGCTTCCGCGGAAACAGCCGCACATCCTAGTTGTTCGAGTTCGGAGGCGCTAAAGATGTTCCTGCGCAAGATGTATCGAACTCGGGCCACCAGATTTTGTTCAGTGAGGGTGATGTTGGGTTCCAAGGTGTTGAATTCGCAGAGCAGTCTCACTCGGTATCCAGTCCGGTTGGTTTCACCCTCAGTCGCCCTATAATATGCTCGCATGGCATTTTTATTTTGGTCTACTGACCATCTCATGCGAGTCTTTCTGTTTCCACCAGTAGCGGACTCCACATGCTGGGTCGTTGCCGGCCCTGCTGTCGTCAAGCTAACTGGTGGGGATGGTGGGTTCGACCGACCAGGTGGTCGGGTCGGTCGGCGGGATTGGCTGGCGTCCCGCATGCTGCCGCGCCCAGCGCCAGCTCCAGGCGCGCCCTGGCGACCCCCAGGAAGCGGCCCTGATCGTATTCTATTGTCTGCCATCCATTAACCAGGCTTTATACACTCGAGGGTCGCCCATTTCCCCGAGGAAACCGTTAATTGCATATATTTTTAGTACCCTATGTACTCCCCAGCTGAAGCACGGTTTGCACACTTGCTGGGAATGGGTACTGACTGGCTGCACGGGTTGGATAACTACTGTCACACAGTTATCCAGCCCGTGGGCGGTGGGGTCGTCACATCCCTACGCCTTTTAAATGTAAGTGCAAGTGTAATTTATTATTATTTGCTCTCATGTCCTCGTTTATTGTATTGTGAATTTATTGCACTCCTACTTATTAGCTTTGTGATTTCTAGTTTGTTTAAAACTAATGACAATTTGTTTAAGCTCATAAGTCGGTCTAAATTGCACGTTATTTTCTATATCAAAAGGGGACAGGCGTTTACTAGGAACGACCTTTGGCTGCATCTAATAGATACATATTAACTCTTTCCACGTAGATTGTAGCGTAGATTACGATGCTTCGTCCTTTCCCTTCATTTTATGCGTTCATAATATGTATATTTTTCAGTATAATTTATTATAATCTCCAAGAAGGTATGAGAGCATCGATTATGCGTTAAGACGAGGGCTCGGTGTCGAGCGCACACTTGCTGCATCATTTCATATTAACGATACCCATCAATCACGACATAATTTTCCTTGTTTTCTCATAATCACGCCACTTCCTTATTTGTGGGTGTATTCTGTATTTATTACAAGTTTACCTACATAGCTAAACGGGTTAAATTTTCGTATACAAATACATTTTGAACCCCCTGTAGGTATCACTTCTTATGTGGGAGTGTGGGAGGCATTCAGGACAAATTAGATTACTAAATCTTGATTATTTACCACCCTATATTGCGCCTTAATACAATCATAGTAAATACACAAAGCTATCAGCAAAGGCTTATACATAGGTAAATATTGAAAGTAAAAACCTATATTGCGAAACCAAAAAGATTGCTGCGGTAAACGGCTATAAATTATTATCATAATCGTTGTTCTGGGTCAAATGTGCAGAAAAATTATTAAAAGCTGAAAATTGTTTACTTCGAGATGTGTATCTCATGTACACATAGGTACGTGTATGTACATCTAGACATCTATATTACGTGAATACAACCCAATCTTAATTTATCATAAATGTTTATATTATTATCGTAAAAATTTAACGTCATTATTTAATTGTTTCAAAAAGCTACATAAATACGAACGACGAAGTATTATTTTGTTCGTATTGTTCTGGCAAGTTTAACTGGAGGAATATTTGGACGGCTTAATCCGGAGATTTCAGTAAATAGTAAGTATGATGAAGTCACACCTTATTCAAGGCCCGAATCCCTTTCAGGCGTCCGCGATATGCCATGAATAATGGTATTTACAGAAA
The DNA here is from genome assembly GCA_907164685.1 of Colias eurytheme. Taxonomy (NCBI): domain Eukaryota; kingdom Metazoa; phylum Arthropoda; class Insecta; order Lepidoptera; family Pieridae; genus Colias; species Colias eurytheme. Next base: position 23,246 of record CAJQZN010039344.1, on the reverse strand, counting down.
GCCGACCGCTATTGAAAATAAATTTACTTTTATCCTATAGTGATGGACAAAAATTTAACGACTATTTTCGGGGATCGACGGTAAGCGTGACTTGCCGATATCTCTTTGTCAATATGGAAGAATAAAATTCCTTTTCTAAGTATATCTTTAGTAAATAAATCATAGATAACGTGGTATGAATATAAAAAGCATAACGATTGAATTTATGAAGGGTTACCCGGGGCTACATAAGGATTCCTGACTCGGCATTTTAGTAATGTGACACGTAATTTAGCCATTTACATGATATCTTTTCTGTGTTCGTTTTGTAAATTAAAAATAAATAAAAATATGTACATAAATTGAAATATGAAATACAATCTAAATTGAATTAATTAATTTGTCTCGCATTTCGTTGTTATTTCGTTACTGGGAAAATAATTAAGTTAGGTACTCGTTGTCTAGAAAATGTGCCGTGTAGCGATTCAGGCTGTATTTCATGAACAATATTGCTCGGACACGCGTAGCCTTCTATATTTTATAACCAACCTCCCGTACCATTTTACTAGACAATTACAAGTAAATTTAACACAATTTATTACTAATTGAGTTATAAACGGAATGTGTTCTTGGAAGTGTAATTGTACAGCTTTATTAAAGGAAAATTGTTATGTTTTATTTATAGCAATTTTTAATAAGACAATGGAATAATAATATGGTTCCGTTTTTGTAAATTTCAATAGAATGTTGGTTCCTTTAGAGTTACTAAAATCATCGATGATAAGTGTGGAGGTATAGAATTAGTTGATGATTAAAGAAGTGTCATGAAATCAAAAATGTATCACGTAGGAAGGTATTTTGAATGGATATGAGAAAGTTGTTAACGTAATTGTATCATTAACTTTTCTTAAACTTTTCAAAGAGAACCTCTGGAGTTTTTGGCTGTAATTTAAACATTTTCTGTTTGATTTTTCTCAATCCGGACAAGAGATTAAGCTGACAAAGGCGGATTTCATGGACGTCGACTTCGAATACGAAGTTTTATTGAAACCTTTGCCTTCTTTAATTTTCGTGGATATGCTTTTAAATAATCTGGTAAACCCTTTAATTTATTTTAATATCTTTTACTTTACCTTATACCGTGTTTTTGCTCAAATATTTTCAATCTTTAGTTACAATAACTTTTTGATTTCATGTACTGTACCTACTGCAATCTTATTGTCTCGTTTTTAAAAAGAAAGAATGAACTGAATGTTGTTACCTTTACCCGAGAGAATGTGCGTAAAAAACCAATGAATTTATTTCTTTTATCAAGTCTTCAAATAATGTCGAGTTTGAGACAAAAAAGCATTGTTTGAAATTTCTATTAAATCTTCCTCTGATCCTAAGAAATAAAAATACTTTAATTTCTATTATTATTAGGTCTCTTGACCGCCTCCTTGGTACAGTGGTTGACGCGTGAGCGTAGAACTGAGGGTTCCTGGGTTCGATTCCCGGTGGAGACGAAGAAAAAAAAATATCTCGGTCTGGCAGGACACAGAAGGCTGATCACCTACTTGTCCCTAAAGAAAAGCGATCAGTGAAACAGATGTATGAATAATGCATCTGCCCCTTACCCCACTAGGGGACACGGGACTTCACTTATTATTAGGTTCAAGATTGATCAAAATTATGAGACAGGCAACATACAGTGAGGAGAGTTATACAAAAATAATTCAAGTAGCAGCGAGTTTTTGCCACAATGTACCAGACATCCATTCTCCGATTGTCTTGGACAGGCCCTTAGGACATAATTAATACGTCCAAGGCGATAAAAACTGGAGTGGAGCATTCTTCAGAGAGATCTCGATGACGGGGAAGTATCACTGTCGGTCAGCAATATTTTAGCAGGAAATGAAACGTACTTCAAAGGCCAAAAATGTAAGAGGCTTTTTCAGGTTGCTTTACAGATTGCAAACCGTAATTTTTTGTTGTATCCTTCCTTGAGTTCAAATTAATATTATTTTGTTTTTATGACAAGCTATTTTCTTTGCTTTATTACAGTTTTGGTATCCAGTCTAGAAAATATGTGTTTGTAATTATTACTCTGCTGAACAGACATACATTAAAACGTACGTACTTACGTCAGGCTAAACTTAAGTTTTAGCCTGAACTTTTCATGTAAAAATATGAATTATATTTTTAGTGTAGACTAATAAAGGCGAATACATGCGTTGATAATCTTTGCACATTGTATTGTAAGTACGTTTCAAAGCATCGATGTATCTATTTATGAAAAAAATTACACACAGTATTTACACAAAAGCATTCTTTTACGCAGTGAAAAATAATGATTTAAAATCCGTCCGATCACGCTCACCTACCATGCATTACACGATTTAACAGCCAATCAATCGGTTAATACCTACCCCTCAGCAAAAATACGGGCGGGAATCCATCACGTCACCTGTACCCGTTAAGTGCGGAAAAATGGCTGACAATTAATTTTATATTTCAAATGGGCGCAGTTAGCCTGGTTATTGGTGAATCGAATAGATTGTTATTGTATAGGTAAACGATTACGCAGGATTTGCCGGCTTTGTTTAATAGTCAGTACTTGTTATTATTTAAGTTTAATGTGTTATGTGTAACGTTATTATAGTTTAAGACGAGTAGAATCAGCCGTGTTTAGTGAAATACTCGTCGAATAATTTAGATAGGAAAAATATACTGTTATATAGTGTAATATTTAATAGCTCTACATTCCAGTAAAAATACCCTAACTGACGGTTTAATGCTTTAAAAGCTGTAAGGATTTACAAAATATACGGTACACATATTATATCGTGACCATCCGAGTCAAGGTGATTATTAGGATGTCATTACTATAAGCTAGATAATAGTTTATCTTCTTATATATAAAAATGAATCGCAAAATGTGTTGGTAAGCGCATAACTCGAGAACGGCTGAACCGATTTCGATAATTCTTTTTTTATTATATTCCTTGAAGTACGAGGATGGTTTTTATGTAGAGAAAAACGTAAATATGTACCACGGGCGAAGCCGGGGCGGACCGCTAGTATTTTATAAAATTACCCATAATATAGTTGAAGCGACTGCAACGTCGATATAGGTGATCACCGTCTCGTATACCATTCAAGTAGCAAAATATAGTAAGTGCATTGTTGGTCTAAATACTTCACAAAAGAAGATCGATGAGTTTTAAAAATGTCACTATGTTAGTGGAACTCTCCAGAGTATTGGCTACAAAGTACATTGAAGATCACTATCGGCTATGGCACCGATAAATCTGATTCTTACAACTTTAGTTGACACCTTCTGCAAAGCAAATCCCGGGCTCGGCCCTAAGTCTATAAACGAAGAATAAATCGTATCGTAATGCTTCGTAATGGCCCTAAGGGGTACAACGAAAAACTTCTTGGGAGCTATTAACTTTATTTAAGGGGGTTATAAACCTTTTAAACGTTATCAGAATCCTTGAAGGCTGGTTTCGTTGGCTTACAAAATGAACACCTTTGGGATGAAAGTTGGAAGTCAAAACAGTGTTTATTTATTCAAGATAAGTTCAGAGCACAGCGATCTCTTGTGTACGAATGCGTCGTAATCTTTTATAGCAGTTGAGCAGTTGTCTCTTTTTAAAGTGTGAGTAATTCGAAAAAATCTGCAAGTGTAGTGGTAGAAAAATAGTATGTTAATTGAGATATATTTAAAAGTCTTTATTTGGGAATACCAATTAAATAATAATAATCTCCCAAATTGTCACTATTAACTTGTTGGGGATGTCATTTAGAATGATATATCTAAATAGCTTTCAACACATATAATAATCTGCGAAACTTCGAGTACTTGGACAACATTTTGCTAAAATACAACACACTGGTGCGTATTCATTCAAGCAGTGTAATATTTACGGTCGTAAATGATAACTTCGTACAAGGGAGACAATATTCCCGCCGTCCCGAATAGGACCGGACTTCACGTCCGGAAACAGTTGTAAGATGGAGCGTTGAAGAAAATTTAATGCCTTTAGCGAGGGCGACAATAAATACAAGGAAATGAGGGACTTCCGACTACTGGCACCTCGATTCAATTTGCTTTGAGACAGGCGCAGTGCAGGCGTCATTATTGTTGTTTACGGCCGGCGTCTTCACATGTATAATCTGATTAGTGTTTCACTGAATGGACTGAATGGGAAAATGTTAGCTGTTCTAACATTTTCCATTCAATATGAATTGAATGTAAAATTTTTGTCAAAATGTAAAGCAGTTTGTTATTCGTGTTTATATTTTTATAGTGCTGTTTGGTTTATGATTCCTAAAATTACAATTCTTCAGAATATAGAAGCTGTAAATAAAAGATAGGTATATGTTGTAAGGAATAAAATAAAACAACTCTGTTAAGAAACTCTTTATTTTCATAAATGAATCGCTCCGTAAATTATTATACAATTAATATCAACACAGATATCATTAAGAAAGCATATAATATATTAAATATATAAATTGAATATAAGATATATCACCATCTCGGGGAGTAAAAAGACTATAAATAAAAAATAGCTGCATATATGAATTGCTTTGTTTCACCTTGGCTTATATGACAAGGGTTGACCTTCCGACACTGTTGCTATTTGATGAAAAGAAAAAGAATTTTCGCTTCTTTCTCAGAATAGATTTTGTATTTCATCTGCGGAATCAAAGAAAATGATATATGACCAAAGCCTCTCGGATTATGACGTTGGACAGAATAATTCCGAAATGTAGGAAAATCACACGCGTTGCTTTTTTTACAGAAAATATGGTAGATCGAAGATGTATTGATAAAAACCAAACATTACTTATTTTGAATTTCTATCTTTGTACTAGAAACAAGTTATTAAAAGTTACACATTTTAATAAAAAAGCGATGGCGCATTGATGGCAGTATTTAATGTGTAAATAAATTATTTATAATCTTAGTGGTAGGTACTTGTTAATATATTTTTAATTAATCCTATGTAAACCTTACGCTTACAAAACTGACCCATAAAATTGTTTATAATAAATAATGTTAAAATATAATACCTATACGCATTTGTTTGTGGTTTTTATGTAACTTTACAACCTTAATGTGCTATAAAAATGATTTAATGTTACATAAAAAGTCGATGTTCTATGGATACGTTACGATAAGCCATGACCCTCGGCAGCTTGGTTTTAGCGCTTCGTCTTCGATCAACAAAAATTTATATTTAATATTATATATTTATACAATTAATAGATTTTTAATATATTTTTATATATATCTACTAAATTAGAAATCAGCCCACGCAGACGTTGTTCTGACCTACTGTCTCTTTTTGTATTTTCTATCCTAAACAACTTGTGAACAAAAACGTAAAAAAAAAATTGGCAAATTGGTCGAAAGCAACATGTTTGACAATTCATTTTTATTTTGTATCCTATAGATTACGTATGTAGATATTATAACTTGATTCAAATTGACTTCATTTTTTTTAAATACGTTAGGAATTAAAGTTGTAGATTAATTTAATTACAGCCATAAAATTAACAATATAAAGATATCGATATTAAACCTTTAAAAGATAAAAAAAACTGTAGTAACTTTAGGGGTATTCCATGTATTTTTGACTTATTCAAAGACCATTAACAACATTCGCTTTCGCAAGCAAAACTTCATCTCAGTTTTGCACATCAGGAAATGTAGCTGGTATAATTTCGTCGTACAATTACTTTACAAGGTGTTCTGTGTGAATGTTTAAACCCCAGAGCACAGGTTAACAGCTTGATGGGATCCGGTGAATTATAAAACGAGACGCTGAAAATTGAAACAGCCTTTGTTTGAAGATGTTCACTCGGCTTTGTAACTAGACAAGAGGATGTAACGTATGATAACATAGTTTTAAGTTTTCTACGTGTCAACAATACTGTCGTATTCTTCTTATAAGTGTTTTTAGAAGGGATTTAGTATGTGTGTATTTAATAATTCAATTATTTACCTGAAAGTATTCCAAATTGTTTGTGTCTAGTTTTCATATTTTTGACAGAAAAGGTGCTATTTAGAGGAAATCGACATTATTATAAATGTGTTCAAGAATATTATGAATAGGTATAACATGATAGTCAATAGTTTAATGAACACTATTCTGAGATGTTTATAAACGTAAATTTTATCTGGTTTTCATGTCGCTTTTGTCGTGTATGAATTTTCCTTAGTTAGTTAAACAAGTCCATAGGGTAACGGCACCAGTGGTCAGCCAGGCACCAGTGATCAGCCTATTGCGTTGTTTATTGGCCATAAATATCGCTGTAATCAAAATAACCAAATCACGCGCACTTAAATAGAAGCTCTGTTTCGTTACTGGTTCATGCATCACGCGATAGGAGCAGCAGGGGGTCAGGGGAGAGAAGTAAACACGTTCGTACAGGTGCTGTCCGCCGACAAGAGCAGAAGTGTCATGTCTGCAATATTTTTTGTTACACGTGGTGCTCTTTTGAAAGGTGAGAAATAACATATTTTAGTATGAAATGTGATTGTGTTTTATAGATAATAACTTTATAGATTACTTAGAGCATTTAATTTTATGAAATTTGATAAAAAAATATTGTTTTTTTACTTAAAAATTTGAGGGGCTGACCATTGGATACCGATTTTTTATGAAAGATCCAATGGACAGCCCCTGGGGCTGATTACTGGGATTATTCCTAATTGTTAGAAAACCCAGTGGTCAGCCGCATTTCAAAATATTTTTTTCAACCGGCTGACCACTGGGTCTCAATCTGTGGTCTCAATGATCCAGTATTCAGCCACGATGTTATTGAAATAATATTTTAAGTATAAATGCGAATGTTTGTGTTTAAATCTATAAGTAATACTTCATGTTAGTTAAGTTTTACCTGAAATAATGGTATTATGTGTATTCATATCCAAAACTTATTATTGTTCCCTTTTTATCTAGCTAAAAATGCCGCCAAGACAACAGTATCCTCCAGAGAAATCCTCCGAAAGAGATCCTTCTGTGGTTATATATATTGTGGATTATAGATACATCAATAATACTATGAACTAATCTCGCTGATTTCTTTAAAAATAATTATTGCTGTTTTTATGATAAATAAGAAGATAGAAGTTCTTAGAAAATAAGAAGACACAAAGAGATTGTAATAGTATGTTTAAAATAATATTTGTATTATGTGCGATATACATTTTTTTGTGCTAAGTGAATCGTTGCTATAAAAATGTGATTAATATAGTTGATTTTGATATAACATTGTTTATTTTGATCTCATAATTAGTTATACTTACTAAAGGCTGAACACTGGGTTCAACAAGGCTGTTTATTGGTTTTTAGAGGCTGTTCACTGGGACACTGGGCCATTTTTTGTTTAAAATTAATTATATATTTTACTAAGAGAATTATTGTTTTTGATAAACGCTGATTCGAAACTACGATAAACAATAAATCCATACATGTTGTACGTTTTTTTATTCGACGATTGTTGTAGAAATGGCAATTGTCAAAACTTCAAAAAGCTGTTATGAGGCTGACCACTGGTGCCGTTACCCTATTCATTGTGTTTAGTTTAACATTTGTAGCAAAACAATCTGTATATCTATAAATGTCCTAAATGTAAACCAAAGGAGATATGGTGTCATTTCCGTGAACTTACTTACTTAATATGGTTATTGCTTGTATGATGCACTATAGCGCGATTAGAATTTTGATTATTTCAATACATATTCTATAGTCCATCTCCGTATGTATGTTACCCTCCAGATTGATGACGTCACATTGACTAGGGTAAATAAAGCCTATACTATGTATAATGAAACTCGGGTTACGAAATATGAGAATGGCATTATATGCGTCATGGGCGGAGTCGGTTATCAATTAATGACTATCACATCTTATGGTTTGACAAAATATAATGTTATTTGGGTATAACGTTTCTCTTCCTTATAAAAATAAAAATGTTGTGTGGTTTTATGAAACCACGGTAAAAGTGAAACTGTTCGAACGGTTCCGAACACTGCTTTGTGTAGCGCATGTCGCGTGACGGTCGGTATACCTACTCGGCAGCCGCGATACACGCGACATGCGCTACACAGACCAAAAAGTTTGAGACGATGTAATAAAAGTTTCACTTTAAAATTTAGATTGATGTCATGGTTTTCATGAAAATGTTTCTATATATTATGTATTGTAACATTTTTCTTATGCTTTTCAAGCTATCCTTTAAATTTGATAGTTGCAATAAACTAAAAGTTTTCAATAGTCTACATTACTATAGACGGATGATTGTTTTTTATAAGGTAAAACACTTATAAGTATATTTTTATAAAAGAAATACGATTCTATTGAAATTTATTTAGACTTATATACAATAGTCCTCAAATATAAATCGCTTTGCAGTATAATTTAGAATATCGTAAAATTCTCGAGCACTGTATGACCCATCAGTACCAAGTCAACTATTGCACGCCTCATAAGCGAAGCGTTGAGGTGGGTACTACTGTCACTTCGCGCAAAACATCTGATTTTTCAAACTTAAAATGTCTTTATGTATCATACATTGCACTTGTAAGATAATACATACACACACATATTAAGAAAAAACACTATTTTTAACGTTCATGATATTTTTGACGTCATTTTTGTTATTTAAACTAGTTAAAAAACAGTTTAAAAAAGTTCTGTCTTGGACGTCCGTGTGTCTGTATGTGCGGATCCTTTTTCTTGTTAACACGATAGCGACCGAAATACTTTACTAATCGAGTCTTTTTTTTTCTCTTACGCTTGAGTATGCTCAGGAATAGAACCCTTTCATTTTTCAGGGTCTGATAATGTGGTTTAATTGTTATTAAATAAACAAAAATAATAATTAATAAATATTTATTAAAAAGAAATTATGAGGCGTGCACTTTTGGATTTTCCAAATTATTTTAAAATATATTCCGTTGTTTTATTCCATGTGAAAAGTAGATGTGATACAAAAACAAACTTTGCAAAACATTACTTGACTATTACGTCGTTTTTGCTCCTTATAAAGTCATGTATTCATTAGTCACAGCCTACACGCAAGCTTTAATGATATTTGATTACAAGTGACTATATTTTTCTTTTCTTTATTCTTTCTTTAATAAAAATTTCACGACACAGCGATATATTATCTTAATTTAAGGTTTAAGTGTGGTTAAAGTCTGCGATGTGGTTGATGATATGTCCGATCTTTTTCATACAAAGATTTATAGAGACTGAATAGATAACTTTTATTAAAAGGTCTTCGTATTATAAGATGAAGTTATGAATTATTTAGATTATGCATTTATATACAAAGTTAATCATAGTGTGTATTAAAATCGTACCCTCAGATGGAAAACAAACCCTACGACGTTAAAACACTGTGTCAAAAAATTCAACAAGAATTTTTGTCAACGTTGTTGCTTCTATATTATGTTTAAAGTTACATTTATACCTAAGTTATGTAGGTAACATTGCATTTTGTAATTTGTAAATATTATTAAAATTGTTATGTATAGCAACGTATACTTTTTAACCTCTCGTCATATTCAATCATATTTCATAAGCTCGTACAAAATTACGCGTTTATAGCATGGAGCTCTTAGTAGTTCAGTGAGATAACACGTCAGCACAGGCCATTAGACGCAAGGCTTTGAGATGGGTCTCAAGACCCGAACTCAAAGGGCCCTCACTTTATAGTATTTTCATCTCACCTTCTATGACGCCGTATAATCTAGCCACTCTTATGTATGATAACAAATGATGCTCTCGTGAACATTGCACCGGCTTTGAAGCTACGGCTTTGTTTATGGATGCAATTTTTTAAGTGTATTAATTAGACGTGGGCATTTGTTATTCTTGAATATTCTACTGGTAAAATAATAATATTAAAAAAAATACTCATACCTTTCTGTTCTCATTTTCAATTAATTAATTAAGATTATTATGTATATTTTATATATTTAATGATAAAATTCAAATGTACCTTCTACAGAAAAACGCCAAATTACTGAAATCTGTGATGATAATGAATTTTATAAAATTACATTATAATTATCTATTTCATTAACCGAGTCGAAATAGCGTTATTTAAAAAAATGTGTCAACTGTGTCGTACTTAAATTTCCTCCTAGAGGGGAATTCACAATAAACGCCGTAACATTTAATTAAAAACACTTTTAAATATTCACAAGGAATTTGTTTACAGCGCGAATATGCTGTGTATTATGGTTACACAAAAAAGTTTTATAATATGAAGTTCACAAGTACTGAGGTGGGATAACGGTAGCCAAGAAGCCAGGCGTTGCGCCGGTATGGCAAAAAGACGCTAGTTCGAATCCCACCTCGTAATCGTGTTTTTTTTCTATTCTTGAAAAAATTCTTATTATGTTCACAAGCTAGGTCCACTTGTGTAGTGTTTGCCAATCCTCTTACTGATCTATGAATAAGCGATGGTGACTGATTGCATGTAAATGCAACGGACGCCTTTGTTGCATTTAGGTACATTGTGACTAGACAAAAGGCATAAATTATAACCCACTATGTCACGTCAACTTTTAAAGGGCTGTATAGATCATATAATATTCCCTTTACAAGACCGCTTATTACATATTTCATGTTCAACTCTTATTGTAATATAATTCAAATATAAATTAATAACCTTGGTGATGGGAGAAGATATTAAAATAGTAATTCTGTAAACAGAGCAAAGAGAGCAATTGTGAAATTTTCCATAACATCTTTCGATTTAACGAATCGATAAGAATCTAAATAAGTATATTTTCGGGATATGGGATATAACTGTATTTTATTTCAATCAAGTTCTATTTAAATTAAGACAAAATTAATAATTTAAACGTTATCCGATCATAATTCTGTTTAATTCCATTGAGTTGGGTTTAAAATGAAATCGCGAAGTCATTCATTTCAAAACGTAAACAATTATCTGGGGTTTAAAGGAATCAAATTTTGTTAATTAATGAAGTTTTGAGTTTAAAGTAACCATCGTCCAATGACAATTTTCCTTATTTATTCGTTACAAAATAATTTTTCATCAAAATATTTATTTGGAGATTTTAATCTTATCTTATATGTAAAGAAACTTCATTTCTTTGTATTAACTTTAAGTAGTGGATTTGAATTTTGCCGCTCGGCATAGATAATATTATAACATTAGTGAGACATACCTACGACAGAGGTCGCGAGAGAACTAATAATGGCGAACGACGCCAAATAAAATTGTAATGTGTTAAGTAATCTTTGATCTGTTTAAATAGGCATGACGAAAGATTTTGAAATCCTCTTCCATAATGTGTGTATACGTTTACTATACAAGAAAAACCCTATATTTCGGTAATATACTTAAATTTAACGAAGATAAAAGCCATTTTCCAAAAAATATTTATTATCTGTGCCAAAACAGCTCGCAGGTGTCATGGCGTAGGAGTGACGTCACATTTTGGTAAATACGTAATTATTTGTACGCATTGCGAAGAAAATTAAAAAAATATTTATTTAATATGTGTTATAGAAACGAATTTCAAAGTTTATAAGTGTTGTGCAGTATTACAGTGTGAATCCACATAAAAATAATGCTCAAAAATGTGTTAGTAATTATTTTAAGCGAGAAAATAATAAGAAATGATTGTATAAAGTTGGCGCGGAGAACCCCGAACCATGTATTCGTGAATTCGCAATTATATTTCTATTCTGAGTCGATAAATCATACGTGAAACAATAGAAAATAAATAAAAATGCGTATTCTCAACATATTCATAACAACAAAAAACATCTGATTTGAGTTGTTTACTTAAGCTTGACGTCACGCGTGTTTTAGTCAAAATGGCCAACTGCAGTATTTCAATGTTTTATTTTATTGATAATCTCATTAATCTTAATGTTTTTAAGATTTCTAAGTCACTATATGTAATTTATCTATTATACATTTTCCCTTAAAAACACTAATACGATCATTTATGGATACTGTCGTCATGCCTATTGTGTGCTTAAGTAAAATTAAACTTTAAATGTCGTTTCTTTTGTTTTCAGGTTAGTGATTTTTTTCTCATTTTAGTAACATTAACAATGTAAAAGTTATGTTTGTTAAATGTGCGAATATTAAAGTCTCAACTTTTGTTTTCAGAAGAAACACATCGTTTAATTTAAAATCCCTTATAAAACGACATTTAAAGTTTAATTTAACTTAAGCACACAATTTAAACAGATCAAAGATTACTTAACACATTACAATTTTATTTGGCGTCGTTCGCCATTCTCGGTAACTCCTTCCGCACCAATCATTACAATGTCAATTTGTTCCATAATATAACCAACGGCAGAGTCCAAAATAAGGGTTGCTTCTATACCCGCCGCTACCAGTTCTTTATGCATTTTTTCCCCACTATTATCAGGACAAGAAGATGTTACAAACACTTGAAATCTTTTATTTGCTTTCACTGCTTCGAGCATTGCAGCTAATACCACCCTAGATCTTGAGTGTGTTAAAATTTTACATCCATCACTAATAAAAGGCATCGCCTGTTTGGCCACCTTCCCTCTGGCTTGTAACAGTGTGTCTAGGAACACCCTCCCTCGCTGCAACATTATCTGTTCACATTCTTCAAATGACTTAACATCTAACTTGGCAAACGTAATAAACCTCATGAAGAGTTCACAACCAGAAGAAATAGCGGCCACTGGCTGATTGCAGTGTCGCATTGCGTCCACTGCTAATTGGAGATTCAAGTCCAACTCTCTCACTGTGGCCACTTTACAATTTTCAATGACTGTTAATAAGGTTTTAATAGCAGCAACTCCGACAGATACATCCTCTTCTTCTCTCAGAATTTTCAGAAAGATATCTTGTACCTCTTCTTTCCTCATATTGACTTTTGATTGCTTCTTACAGAAGCCGCGTTCTTAGTATGATTTTTGAATAACTTATAATCTGAGCATATTTTTCATTTATACAAAGTATAAATAAAGTCTTTAAATTGCGCTAATCTTATATATAAAAATGAATCGCAAAATGTGTTGGTAAGCGCATAACTCGAGAACGGCTGAACCGATTTCGATAATTCTTTTTTTATTATATTCCTTGAAGTACGAGGATGGTTTTTATGTAGAGAAAATGTAAATATGTACCACGGGCGAAGCCGGGGCAGACCGCTAGTACATATATAAAAAATGAATCGCAAAATGTGTTGGTAAGCGCATAACTCGAGAACGGCTGAACCGATTTCAATAATTTTTTTTTATTATATTCCTGGAAGTACGAGGATGGTTCTTATGTAGAGAAAACGTAAACATGTACCACGAGCGAAGCCGGGGCGGACCGCTAGTTGTAAATAAAAGCGTGTCCGAGAATAATTATAAATTATTATACATATTCGAAAATAAATCGGAAAATCTTTGTAGATATACAATATACATACAGGAAGATAAACTCTAGATATTTATAAAGTGTCTACGCTCCTATATGAACATTCTGATTTATCTGTAAAATAAAATATAAATAAAAAATTGATGAAAATCTTCATGAACACATTATGATCTATTAATAATAAAAATCGGTATTCTTATCCTTAGACCAAAGTATTAAGGAGATTTGATCCGTTTTATGGATCAAAATATCCGGATAATCATTGGTCTTCTGAATAAGTCCTGTTTTTCGAACCATCAATTTAGTGGGCAAACAAGATTAAAACAGCAAGTATGATTAAAGTCGAAACTTCAGTTTACCCACGGTTTATATTGGATCTGAAATTTAACCGTGCTTATAAAGTTTTCTGTAACATAAGCCTCCGAGATATCTCGAGTTTGCTTAGGGAACTTTTTCTTTACCTGAAATCATGTAAAAATCTATTGGTATTAATATATTACGAGACTTGTTTATCATCAATTGTGTTAGGATCATATGTAAATACACCTATTAAGTACCTAAAGTTTAAAAAACAAGAGAAATATTAATTATTCAGTAAGTTTTTAATTTGAGCGGCTAAACTAAAACTAAACTACCAAAACGTGAATAAGAACAATAATATAAGCCTCTTGTTTATTACCATTTTTAGCAAACTGATTTGATTATATTTTGCATGTTTAGAAATGCATATTCAGTTAAATTCGAGATAGAGACATTCCCCTTTGAAACAAATCTGTAATAATAGTCGGTGACGTTATGTCGAATACAAGTAGATGAGATATTTATTATTTTGCTTTGATATGAAAACGGTGTAAAAAGCCAGACCACAACTTAGTTATAAGGTTTTCATTCAGGTATTTCTCTATTTACTATAATATAGTATCTATTTATTTAGTTAACACAAATAAATTGTTTCCATATAAATCATACAAACGCTAACTGTACACAGTAAAAATATATTATAAAGATTGTATAGATTAATGCAAAAGATTCATACTAAAAATGTTCAACTAACTTTTTTCATGAATTTTACATCCAAGGAAATTTTAAAACGGGACAAGAAAAGTACAAGAAAACTGCTTCCCTCTAAAGTTTTCTCAACTTTTTAAAATTATCTAAACATTATAGTGACAAGATATCTACATCGCTTTATAAAAAGGGGGTTTACAAATGTTTTCATACAAGGAAATTTTAGTAAACTGAAAATAAATAATATTATTATAGAATAAGATATTTTCATATAAGTAGTAAGAAAAGTCGGTAAACACAATGATAGAATATAGATGTTTGTTCTTTGAGTCAACATCGATGTAAGGAAACTCTGAGGGATATTCTATAATATGTATAACAAATCTAGAAGAGCATTATTAGGTATATTATAAATTCTTATGAAAACTTATGGACAAATAAACCCTGGTATGAGTATGTTTTAAAATTACTCTATTTCATTTTATGTAGATGTGTTTATCAAAATTATAGAATACCCAGAAAAACACTTTAATAAATATTTCTGAAACAATCTACCAAACGAAACTACTCCTGAAATATGCCACCACCACAGGATTATCGTGTGTAGCAATAGATTAAAAATGTGAAACGTCCCAGAACGAGTTTTCCAAATCCCTACTTACCGCTTGTCGTTTTCCTCAAACCAAATCTGTTGAACTACATGATTATACGCGCTAATACGGCTAACGACTGCTAATACTAATCCAAAAAGCACTGGCTATAATTACCCCTCGCGATCGATCAGCCCAAACTTACGGGTCACATCGCAACCGCATCATAATATATCAACTTTCAATAAACAAAGACATTACTACCCTAGAGTTGTACCCTTTTCAAGGTCTCTCTTAATGACCAACGCGGACATTTTAGAAAAGGGTCGCTAATTTATCTAAACTGTTTAGTTGGCAAGTTGCCCTTAATTGTAGTTTAAGTTACTTGCGCCAGCTGCCCATTGTTCTGCTAGAGACCACTCAGATGTAATTAGCTACTGCACTATGTTTACTGTACGTATGTGCTTTATTATATTAATGTTTAATGACCACTCCATAATATTAACTGCACTGAGGAGATTCTTAACTATTATGAAGAATATATCATTATATATGTGCATTAAACAAAAGGCAATTTTAATCTTATTCAATTTAATATTTGAAAGCTCTAATAAACTGTGAACGTTCACAGTTAAAACATTATAAAATCGATTTAAGAATTTCTTACTCCAAACGAAATTGAGAATAATTTACATGCCGTAAATTATTTACTGAGACGCCTTACTTACCTCGAGCCAAAATTCATTTTATAGAAATCGAATGCAAAGGTTAACCGATTCAGCACTTAATTTATAGACCCTTATTTTGCGAGAGGGAAAATAAAATATTACTGTTTATCAAAAGCGTCAAAGTTTCGGCAGCGGCTTAAAAGATAATCAGCAAATTCATTAGCAAAGCAAATTCGGCCAAGTTAAATCGGTGTATCGAATTGAATATCAAATGACGTTAGAATTTGGTTCACGATTGAGTTGTCAGAGTTTAAAAGGCACTTATTATATAATCATCAAAGTAAACATTCATCAATTTGACTTAAAGGAACTATAGCGTAAAATTTATTGAATACTAGCTTTCCACCCGCGGCATCGCCCGCGCTGTCAAAGAAAAACCCGCATAGTTCCCGAGGGATTTCCGGGATAAAACCTATCCTATGTCCTTTCTCGGGTATCAAAATGTCTCTATAACAAATTTCATGAAAATTGGTTCAGTAGTTTAGGCGTGATTGAGTAACAGACAGACAGACAGAGTTACTTTCGCATTTATAATATTAGTATGGATTCTTTAATTCTTTAATTTATACGTAGTTATACTGTAAAATCTATTAAATACCAGCTGGGGACTCTATCTATGCCCGGGTTGAAGAGGCCAAAACAGTTCCATCTATCCTACTGTCCTTGTGCAGAAAATTACATCAATCAATGCTTCATTGCGACGTGAAAGCCGAATAAACAAACAAACTTTGGCATTTAAATGTTACGTCTCGGAAATGAAACAAAATTAGAGATTTATTTCCTTTAATTATAGGAGCTTAAAGTACACCTTGATGTAAGTATATTCTTAATACTTTATATTTATCAATATTTAACATATGACAAAAAATGACATATCGATATTGAGATACAGAAAGATCCAGAATACGAGGAAATCCTAAGTATCTAAATCAAAACATAGACTTAATTTATTTATACCTATAGCTACTAAAATATTCATATAGATTTTTGCGGAAGCATGCCAGAAATTTACGGTACTGATTATATCCCGGAGCTAGTTAGAATATTATAACTTTAAACCTCTTCCCCAAATTGGTAAATGTGTTAAAGATCCACCCCACGAGATTATATGGTTAATGAACAAGTAATTTAATTGCTTATATGAATTATCGAACATGTCGCAGACGACTTGCTCGTTTTCACGCCTTCCTTCATTCTATAATTATTTGGATAATCATTACGGGGAAGTGTCTTATGTAATCAATGACGCTTGTGTTATTTGTTTTATATGAAATGTGGTAATTTACGGATTTATAATTTTGTATTGAGTAACATTGTTTAATGTTTATGTCTATTTAGATGGTTGTTTTGTGTTGGATTACGATTTAATTAATAGTAGAAAAATCAAAGTTCTTAAAAAAAAAATGAAGTAAGTAAGAATGAATTATATTGCTAATTATTCTGTTTATTATATCAATTTCTTAATTAGTGTCACAATAACAATATGTATTTTTAGGGGCCCACAAACAGGACATTGTATTTCAGTAAATACTATTTACACCTATTCCAGTACTACATATAATTTTTGATCATAATGCAAAACCGGTTACTAAAAATACAAAGAGTATAAACTTTTATGATCCAATCTCGACAAAAATCGCTAAAACAAAGGTAGAAGATACATAATGGCCATAGAAGGGTAATGCAGTGGAGCCTGTGGATGGCCCCCTTGGGCCAGCGCTGAAAGGTGTAACCGACCCAAACCAAATCGAATACTTTACATTTTTAACGCGATTTTAGCGCTGCCATAGATTTTGATATACGGTTCAATCGCAAGACCTTTTTATTATGACTTCTATGAAGTTCATGATCTCTTTTAAAAAATATTTTTAAAGTTCAGCAAAAATTTTGTACCTATATGGTATGGTTGGTTTTTATCTAAGATGACTTTGATTTTTTTCCATTTATATTAATTAAACACTATGTATCACATGAATACTAGGTATATAACGCAATATGAGTATTGAGTATGTAGAATGTAAACAAAGCTCATAAATAACTTTAAAGAAACATAACTAAATTTAGTACATTTATCAGCAATTCAAAAGTCTTAAAGAACAGAGCAGCCCCTTAACCGATAATTCCATTGTTCCACGTTAAACTAAAACCACTAAAACAGAAGCGATATAGTTTCCTGCAGACAGTATCATAATTCTCTAAAATCTAGTAACCAGGAAACCGGACCGCCATCCAGTCCCACTAAATCAAATATTCCCTGATTCAAAGCAAAGCTAATGCACACGAGCGCCTTTCTTTATGTCCTCGTAACGCAAATCTTTGCCGCTATTTATCTCTTCTTTCACTTGTCCCTTCGTAAAAATGAAAATTTATTGTTTGAGTAAACGGAACGTCTGAGCTGACCGCTAATGAAATGTGTTCTTTGCTTGCGACGAGACTGTGTAAAGAGCACGAGATATTTGCCTTTACCATTAACGTTACAATTTATTGCGCAAGTGTTGACTTGGTTAACAATTAATGGACTTAAATATAGAATAACGAAGCTCACTTATAATTAGTTAGGTAAAAACAATATTATAATACAGGATAATGAACTGTTATGTTAAAATTAAAATTTGAATTCTTGTCTATCTTTAGGTATGTGTGTGTATGTAAATGTTTTTCATTTAATTTCAATCATTAACTTCACGTAATATTTTATTAATTTAGACATTATATTTTAACGTTTCTATTGCTTTACGTAGAGGTTTTTAAATGTCGGCATAAATCTCTGAGCTAAACCATTCAATAAGACTAATAACCAAAATTTCACAATCAATATTTATGAGAGATGAATCCAGCTTCTAAGTCCCTTCATTTATGAGGGGCGAGAAATCGTGAGGCTCATTACACAAGCTTGCAAGAATCATTAAAATTTATAACACTCACAACTTTCCCTAATGAAAACGCGGAAAAGTTTTTTGTGAATGTGTCCGCCTTTAAAAATGTTCCTTTACGAAGCATACTTTTAAAGCTGGTTTATGATGAAACTTGGCGAAACGAAACGGGAACGACTTCTCTTTTAATTATCATTATTGTTGTCTTAAACAAAATACAAAACAAACAAAGCGTATCTTGAGTATACAGCCAATAGATTTTATTATAATCTATATCAAATAATGCCTGCTTGCTTCATAATATTTACCAAGAAATAACCAAAAGTATTTTCTTTGAATGTTCAACAGAAATTTTCTGTAGCATCAGCTTGTTATTAATTACAAGATTATTGTTTATTGGATAACTAGCTGTTGCCCGCGACTTCGTCCGCGATTCGGTCGTTTTTCGTCATTCGTCGTTTAAAAAAAATACGTGACACTTTATTTTTGAATGTTCTTAATTGTCTCTTATAAAATTTAACTACATTAAAATTGAATACTCTGATAAGAAAATCTTAAAATCATCGAAAATCATAGACATCGAATATCTGAGGAAAACATGAATGAATGTGATTTAAATTCTACATTTCTTAGTAATTAAAATAATAATCTAAATTAAATGTAGATTAACAGTTTGAGCGCACCATTATAGAATATGTACCTAAGTAATAAATTACGTTAGTTTACATAGTAACTTTACTAAAAACACGATGACTTTCTTTCGCGCTCGGTACCACAAACTAAACATGTTTGTGGTACGTGGCCCGCGTCACTTTACCTCCCACGAGTTCCCCTCCGTTGCTATGCGAAAATACATTCGTCGCCCTACTGTAGGAAAAATTGTAATACTGCGGCCTGGGCGTTATAACACGCTCAGGGAATTCCTGAGTGCTGATAGACTTCCGTCTATCGGCATTTATACCAATTTTATATTAATATCACCATCTTGAGGAAAAGCTTCTAATATCGATTTAAAACGCATATATACGGATTAACCTGATGAATTAACATGTTCTAAAATTGTGAAATGAGTTCAGTTTTAAATTCGAGAAATATTGATTTCTTGTATTCGATTATTCGTCGTAGTCGAATACAAAATATATTTAAAGAAACTTAGGTTGGCCTTCAGGCAAAAGGGATCCTATCAAATGATAAACTTGACCTTGTATCTTAAAAGTAAGAATGAAAGGAGCATCTGATAATTGTTGAGCACCAAAGGATCATTTAAAACGCAATACTATAAGAGCTAATATTGTCTAAGAACTGTTTAGATTGCACATGTTCCTCTAAAACTTAAAAGTAGTGATTTCAAAGGTTCCGGCGTATCTTCAAACGAAAGCCGACTCCTTACTCCACTTTAAAGCATTACAAAAAGAACATACTACGTTAATATCGCCTATACAGAAGATGATCTGTAATCGATTGTGAGGTTATAAGCAAACCCACTTTTATATTATTTTGTCGGACCACACCACCGAATTTGTAGATTGATCTTCTATGTTTACCTCTAAGTCATTAAGACTATGTCGAAATCTGACTGCAATAAGACGGGCCTCTCGCTATTCGTCCGTTTAAAGAGACCAATAGTTTCAATTCTTAATCTTTCATTAAACAAACTTATTAATCGTTCTTGTCTCAAATAATGGTAATATTCGCGTCCCTACTCTAGTCATTGCTTATGCTCATGTTCATCTTCGAGAGATCGAATAATATTATGGTGCACCCTATTATTTGTCAAACGGTCTTCATATTGAGTAAAAGTTTCAGAATTCTCGAGATAAAATATGACGATCGTGATCAGCTGTGAGACGTAATTCCCTCTCAGTGAGGGTTTCGGTCTCACGGGATAGTACAATATGCCACTTGCGATCAGCTGTGAGACGTTATATATACCCTCTCAGTGAAGGTTTCGGTCTCACAGGATAGTACATGCCGTTCGCGGTCAGCTGTGAGCCGCAATTCTCGTTGTGAAGCGGTTTCAGGTTCGGCATAACACATGTTGTTTTCGGTCAATAGTAAGCCTCTTATCTCTAACGATCCTTGAGAACTCTTATTTCTCATTTTCTTAACTTTGCTCGAATTTCGATATATAAAGATTTTTTAGGTGGCACTGATGCGGGTGAATAAAAATTAAAACGGACTAAGAGTGTTATAATCTCAATCATCATCATCAATACATATAATAAAATTGTGGAAAAGTGATGTCTGTACAATTAAAATATGTAGAAAAAAATTAGCAGGTGTTATTATTATCGAGAAATCGAGAGAAACCATTTTTTTCTCTTAAAAGTTCCCCCCCTCCCACTTCCCGAACTCCGATTGACCGTAATTTATTTTTCCTTACATTTTTATCATATCCTTTTCTAATGGGTTTCATCCTACTGCGATTTTTTTTTGTTTCAAAAATTATCTACCCTGGTGTATAGGTAAATTTTCCACATAAAATGTCCTTTAAATTATGTCGTATTATATTTTTAACCCCCGACGCAAAAAGACTGGTGTTATGTGTTTGACCGCTATGTATTTCTGTGTGTGTCTGTCTATGGCACCGTAGCTGGCTAACACATAAACCGAATTAGATGCGGTTTTTTTTTGTTAGGCAGAATATTTTCCGACGCTGGTTCTTAGATAAAGTGTATCAAAATTGGTTCATCCACTTATTATACCTACATAGGGGTAAAAGTGGGAATGAAAAAAATGAAAGTTATAATTTATTTTTAAAGATCGTCGGGAAGTTTATATGAAATTATTTATTCCTTTTTCTATACACTTTTCTTCGTCTAAACGGTTTAGTTACGTGCTCTCTCTCTCTTCAGCCTTTAGTTACGTGCGTGAGACAGGAAAGATCTAATTTGGATTTGTTTCTGGATTTGATAAAAACTGAGTATCGATTAAGCTGATCAGTGGCTACTGGCTACACCATAGATTATTAAAAACATCCGTTTAAGAAAGGAAGGAAATAGAATTTGCTCCTCTCCCCCCCCCTGGTTCCTAAAAAATAATATGACATAATTTAAAAGAAATTTTACGTAGAATTAGTTAGGCATTTCTTTTTTGATTTTCGATATTATATACTAATCATAATTTTAATTACAATATGTAGTAACTATTTGGTATAGGTTAGGCATTTCATTTCTTGATTTTCTTTAATAATTTGCTACGTAAGTTTTTTAGCTCAGTTTAGTAAGAAATTTTAATAACAATTCTTTTAATTATTTATGGTAGTACAACAGTACAGTATGGTTGTACGTATTTACTCAATAATTGTATGTTAAGTAGTAATTCAGCATGGGCGTAGCCACGGTGGGGCTGGGTGGGGCGCTTACCCTGGCTTTGATCTGGTAGGTACTAATTGTGAAGGGGAGTGGGCGTGGGCGTGGGATTGGGACTGAACGTGGCATATGGCGTGGGAGTGCGAGTGGGAGCATGAAAATAAAAATGATTTTTTATTGTTGCCCCACCCTGAGCCCATGGTCATAGGTCCCATAGTCACTATTCCACGCGAACGAAGTCGCGGGGACAGCTAGTAGACAAATATAATCAGAAAGCTTTGAACTCCTAAGCTCAACCATAAAAGATAGACATTTATGATGTCGGGAGATATTTTTTATATAATATGGAGAACATTTCTTTCATACTTGATTTCTGTGTAGCTTTAACCATTAAGATACACGCATTAAGAACGCACACGCGACGAAAGCTTAAAAATGGAGTTGCTGCTCTGCTCACGAATATGAAAAATAATTGTACCAAGTTTCGTTTAAATCCGTCGAGTAGTTTTTGTTTCTATAACGGTTATACAGACAGACAGACGGACAAACATTTTTGACGTCGATGTCGATCTCTAATCACCTCGTGATAGTTATTTAGGAAATATATTTCATGTGCAGAATTGACCTCTACAAATTTAATATAAATAGGTATACATATATTTAGATTCCAATTTCCATGTAACGTTAAATTCGACTATATAATAACTAACAGACAACGCAGGTTACTCTCGTTTCCGTAAGTTGAGGCGGCTACATATTCGGTCCTAATAACATGACTTTTTGTGAACGAAACGACAGCGCGGTTTAATTCGATGGCAACACCATCAGAAAAAAGGAAATATTTTTAACTTTGAAAAAATATTATGATTTAAACTATTAATACTATTTTAACATTAACACAAAATATAAGACTGTGAGTATGTAAAAATAAATCCAGCTAGTTTCACATCACACTTATGTTTATAATTAGGTATACGACATGAAAATATATTAATTACCAAGCAATAATCATACAGATAAATACTGAACAAAAGTATTAACAGTCAAAGTATATTTTTACTAACAACATGTAAATGATGAAGGAATAATAATTATCAACGAACTAACCTTTTTGTATTAGAGTCCCGCCTCGTGATCGAATTATTAAAACACGAAGATTTTTAAAAATGTAACCAATGAACACAATCAATATTAGATTAACTGTAATGGTGTCTAGTTTGACTTAAAATAATATACATCTACCCTCACTTTTAAAAATGTAGTATATTCACACGAATTATATAAGCGCACCTTATAGGGAAGGGAAGATTTATTATGGGTTAAAGAGTTAAATAAATAAATAACATAATTATA
>CAJQZN010039343.1:24682-63076 GCA_907164685.1 Colias eurytheme | reverse complement strand
ATACCTCCTATTCAAAGGAAGTCCCTACCTCCTATTTAAAGGAAGTCCATACTACCAATTGGAAGTCCATACTTCCAATTCAATGGAAGTCAATACCTCCAATTTAATGGAAGTCCATCTATTTTCATTTCAAATAGAATATGAAATTCAAACGAGTTTACTCGTCGTCGTCGTTTCAGCCATGGAACGTCCACTGCTGGACGGCCTGCATACAGTGACTCCCAGCCACTCGAACCAGGTCGTCTGTCCATCTTGTGGGAGGTCGTCCCACGCTTAGCCGCCCAATTTACATGTAATGTCATAATAATATAAAATTATAACCATGGCGGTTGCGAGTCCATAATACTTTGTCACATCTTGGTACCTACAGGTTACTACAGGTTACCACTTGTATTTATATTGTGGCTTTTTATGCATTAAACAAACATGGATATATATTAATTTACCCAATCTATTTAAGTATAGTCTAACGACATTTTAAATATTTATTTCTAATTTCTAATTTAACGAAATTAGTTATAGATAAGTAGCAGTTGTGAAAACGTTAAGACACTTAAATAGTTTGCCACTTGAATAATATAATAAAACTAGGTGTGGCTAACACACAGTATTTTAGTGTATGCATTTTTATAATATTATGTATATATTACTCAAACAAGTATTTCAAATATTTTATTTCATATTTATATTCGCATTTAACGAGTCGCAGTATAAGCGTTGTATGCGTTCTGCGGCTAAAATATTCATTAATGTGCGGGTAGTTCTAAAATGTTTCAATACAGTTTAATTCTGATTAAATTTTAAAATCGTTCGTTCTTATTCCTTGTCTATTTGTTTTTATCAGCATTTATTGTTTAATTTCTAATAAGTGTATTATGAATTCAGTGTGTACATAGTAAGTTTATACTTATTTTTTCTCCTTCTGAGTGGAACAAATAAGCGAAATTAAATAGTGAGTGAGTAATTATTTACCAACAACCTAAACACGGTACTGTTCATTAAATATCTATTATCACAGAAGCCTCTAAACTAGGTTTCCTCAATGTGAGTGTGTGACCATATAATTAACTCAAAATAACAAGAAGTTTAACCTCTCCTGATTACATTATATTATGCTCACAGGATGTCTTGAAAATAAATTACTTAAATTCAATAAATTATATTATATTATATTCAATAAATTATTCAAACCAAAATAACTGCGTATTCTAATTACTAGATTAAAATTCGAAAGATTTTATTTTATTTTGTCGTTCTATTTTAACTTGTGAAGGATTTTGGATAAGATTGAAATTGCATTTGTATTTAATATGAACGAACGGACGTAACGGTTATTCTGTCTTTAACATTTCAAAATGAATTCTGGTATGTTACTACATACCCTCTCCCTTTTTTATTAAATTTCTTAAAACTTTTTATTGCACGCGTACTCTTTATAATATTGTAACACTGACCTTTTACCTCGTCGCCACTTGTACTGTGCTTACAGTACGCATATATGTAGAATTGCACTGGCTCACCACTACACTCAATAGTGCGGGAACACGTCCATTCCAGTCCGGCATCGGCCGTCGACTGACTAATGACAGCTATAAGCTGTCCCCACCACTGGTGTACGTGAGACAATGTATATATCTATTTCATAGATACACTACACTCGGTATACAATCAACGTCTTTTGAGCGAGAACCCTGGATTACGCGATAACATCTACAGGTCATACCGTCTCCGAGCGTGCAATTTCCTGACCAAACATATACATTATACAGGTTCTGTCGGTCAGGGACGTACAATAATCGACAATGTGATTGCGTGCTCCCCATAGATTAAATTGTATCTAATCTCGACCTGTTGTCTTGTTGAAATTAACACGGTAAAGCCCCGTATTAGCTTTATGATCAGATTTTTATATGGTAGCTGGATGGTTCGGAAATACTTATTAAAAGACCGGACGATCGAGTTAATTAATGAACGTAACTAATTATTCCATGTGCACCCACAACTATCGTATCTAACCAGCTAATAAAAATCTATTGTGCTTTTTGTTAAAAATTTCTGTTAATCTACATTAACATTTATCAAAATTCACAGATATTCAGTGTTTAAACAGTGTTAAAATCGAACTACATCAAATACTATAACATTCCCAAAATCAGGCTTTCAGCTTAAATCATACATACTCAATATTATAAAGCTGAAGAGTTTGTTTGTTTGAACGCGCTAATCTCAGGAACTACTGGTTCGATTTGAAAAATTATTTCAGTGTTAGATAGCCCATTTATCGTGAAAGGCTAAAGGCTATATTATATTATCACGCTAATACCATCAGGAGCGGAGCCACGCGGATGAAACTGCGGAGCGCAGCTAGTAAAAAAATAAAAATCGGGATTCCAGATTTTCACGCTTTGTAAACGAGCTAACCATAAAACCAATAAGGTAGCTCAACTTATCTATAGAGAGATAAGCTGTAACAAAGGACTAGAGCAAATACATACCACACGTGTTTTTGTAAATGTGTCGGTTACGTATTCAATTATGTATGTACATAATGTAGGTTAGTATGAAATAAAAATATCCAATATCTGAAAACTTTAAGTTCCTTTTTTGCATCGTGTAAAATCACTAACAACGTTGGTGAATAACTTTTAGAATTCCAAACCTCTTCGCATGCATAACACTGAAGTATAAAACTGTGAATTGCAAAATATGTATTTTAATTTCACTTTTCAAAGAATTTCCGTGTAAAGTGAAACATATGGCACAATACAACTCTGGGCAAAATAGGAATTCTTAAATGGTCACCCGTACGAACCAGTGTCACCTTTTCGTGTTCTAAGCGTACGGTACATGGGGAAATAAAATTCGGTAGCACATTCCACCTTTATTGCTGGGCATACTGCCGTTAAGTTATTAGATGGCCGATTGCTGCGACGTTGTCCGGATTGTTGGATTTTATGGTCTACAGCAATAATCGAAAACATTTATTGCCAAATTTGCATCAGCAATAATCGAAAACATTTATTGCCAAATTTGTAACGAGTGGTCAATATAATATTATCATAAACACCAACAACATTATGGCCGGTTGCAGAGCTTCACCGACCGTCAGTGCGTACCATCGGTCCTGACGATACGCATCAACAATGTGTATGACTATGACACTACGTATGACAATACGCTTGCGTATGGTCCACGTATGGTCGGTCTAGCTATGAACGGTATTATGAATTTCCATACATATCGCGACAAGCGCGACTGACGTACGCACTGATGATCGGTCAAGCTCTGCAACCGGCTTAAATAGCCAGGATTGTTTATATGTAGATCAGTATTCAGAGAAATTATTTTTAGTATTTTCCAAAGATACTACCATGAACTGCAGTACATTTTGTAAATACCTGAACGAATTGAATGCTTTGTATTGCAGTTGATTACTGTGAAGAGGGTTGAGCAAGGAATCTTGGGATTTTCCACTTTGTGAGTAATGAATTTTCAAGTACCAATGATACTATTTATACCTTATTTCCTAGTACTCTAGAATCGAAATACTGAGTCATTTATTGCAAGGGTATCTCCGTTCGTCTTCTATAAAATGTTGGCAACGTGTTTTTGCCGGGGTTTCAATAGATCAAACTACATTTTAGTTGATGCTTTACTGCCGCCATACCGTTTACCTGCCAGCAGCAGATAACGAACAAACGCATGTCGCTATAAAATATTCTTCATATATTATTCGTATATCGCGTACTCCGGCATAACGTATAAAGCCTTTTAGGTCATCCCCGAGAACATTGGGTTTGTTTTTCTTTCAAAACTAATTTGTCTTATTTCTCTTAGCTCTGCACAAACGCGAATCTCTTTTGAACAAGCGTACAAAGTGTAGACTTTATTGCAATTCATTGCAACAAGCGGGTTCCCTTTACTAGACTTACATTTAAGAACCATTTGTTTTGAAAGTCCAGATTGATTTATCGATGTTTTCGTCGAACACTATGAAACATTTGTGGAAACAGTGTAAAATATTGCCGAAATATTTGTCAGTTTTGTTCGATGAAGCTATAGAAATGAAAAAATTGAATTTAGCTTTTTGATATTCGGATAAAGGTAACCTTGTTCCATAGGTACCTAATAGTGTTAGTTGTTGCCGACTTCTCAAATATATTTTAAACACTTATATCAAAAATTTTATTTCAAAATTATTATTAAGTAGTTACCTACAGTAGAAAATACACAATTTCATTATTATACCTTTTTAATATCGAACTACGTACGTCCACGTACGTCAACGTACATCAGAGTAAATATTTACTTAGAAACAGCTTTTATTTTCTAATAGCAGTGATGGAAAATCCTTGTTAAATTCCATAATACGGTTTTTCTATTTCTCTATCAATACAATTCAATTTAAAACCAATCCACGAACTATTTATGAACATTGCAATTGTTTTTCCTCTAAAGAATTTAGTAGAAAAAGGGTTCAATTCCTAAGTAATAAATTAGACTATCGAGTTATTTTGTATATAAAATCACTATCTGTATAGTATAGAAAAAAGTCGTTTTTTCTGTCCCTGTGTCCCTTTGTATCCTTAAATCTTTAAAACTATGCAACGGATTTAATGTGTCTTTTTTTTAATAAAGTGATTCAAGAGGAAGGTTTTAGGTATATAATTTATTACGTTTTAGACAAAGCGGGCGAAGCCGCGGGTGGTAAGCTAGTAAACAATAAAATAAAAAGAGAACAAGCTCTTAAATGTAAGGCGATACAAGTCAACGATGTATCCATAACATTTTATTGATAGCCACAATACTTGATATGTTGCCGGCCTTAAACAGGATAGAACATAGAAATAAAATAGAGTAACAATTTCACACATTACTATCCTTTAATATTATTCCTACTTTATTACCAACTGATGGATGAACTTAATAAACAATACAATATACGTAACTTACAGATATACAGTGTGTCCGGACTCCGGACATGACATACCGATATTTGAAGGGGCTATTCTCCAGGTATTTTTATCGACAATTCAACCCCTCTACAGTCGTCAGTCCCCTACCTCGCCCCCTCAAAATGGCAAACCTATCAATTCGGATAGTAAATTTATGAAAATTGTAATAACTTCGAAAGTGAGTGTCACAAAATACTAAATTTGGTTTTATTTGAACAATAACAAGTTATTCTAGGGACCTCTAAACAAATTTAATTGATAAGAGTGATGAAACATACTTTAAAAAATTCGAAAACCATTTTGAGGGGGGTGAGGTAGGGGACTGTAGAGGGGTTGAATTGTCGATAAAAATACCTGGAGAATAGCCCCTTCAAATATCGGTATGTCATGTCCGGACACACTGTATAATTAATACATAATATATCCATTTCAATTGGTCGTCTAAATTTTATACTGGCTCAAAAACCAATTCAATATTTACCCACATTTTTCTCCATTCATTTCGTTACAATATTTTAATCAAAATAACATAGTCTTAAGAATTCCTCTCGAAAGTAAATTTGAAACTGCCGTGCGGTCTTCACTTAGTAAATATATTTTAGTTATTTAATTAAATCTCTAGATGTTGAAATACCATCACTGTACTACTACAGTATTATGTATTCCGCTTTTATTGACTTGCCACAATTGTTTCGTAATATTATGCGCAAGATTAACATATTACTGGGATTAACTGTTTATATATGACGTGTGCTGTATTCATTTACATTAAAAGAAATATTGTTATCAATGCATTTTTGTAATAACATTTGTAATTTGTAATTTTTGGTGCTATGAATTGGGTACAACCACTATTCGTAAAATAATTCTAATATTAAATAAATGCGACGATTATTTAATAAAAGTCAAACAGGCAATTACTTCAGGTAAACGGAAAACTTTCAAAATAATATAATTAATACAAACAGAACCTTCACAATCTCGTCCGAAAGCCACGAAATATAAACGCTCAATTTGTTTGTTTTGGGTTTCTGGTAAACAGTTTAAAATTGAGCAGAGACAAAGAGAATTTTCTGGAACATATATACCAATACCGCTTTATGAAGAGCCCATTTCTAGTAAGTATACTGTAAATGCACTTTTCGTATATTTCTTAATATAATGGTAATCTAACCAATTGGCGGATCTACAAATAATCAGAGAATTTCCGATTCAAATAAAATACGAGAATAACTTTTGTAACTAGTACTCATTCGGAAAACTTCCCGTTAGAAGACAGTCCCATGGGTGATCCGAGAATCTATTTTCAACTATTCCAACCCGACTACAGAAGAGATCCTTACACACTTTCAAACATTATATGTATATCAAACCATTATTTGATGCATTTGCTTTTAGGTATCTAAAAGCACACGTTTGAAACTTCATAAAGCCTCTACATGCATTATTCGCAAGCTGTGCGTTCCACGTCTAACATCTTTCAGTGTCAGCAAAATCAATTATATATATCTTACGAGTTGAACCCTAGCCAAATGTGGGACTTAGCCACATAACAGCTTCTATTGTAAATGAGCATGATGTAGATAAGACTATCTTGCTACTGTATTCCATTTTGAATCGTGTCGCAATGGCATAAGTTGCAAAGTTGCTACATACAGCTAAATAATTGTCAAATACATATAGGAAATGAAGCAGAATATAAAGCGAAATTATTTAAGTGCAACTTTGGGTGATATATCCATACTAACATAAGTATTATAAATGTGAAAGTAACTCTGTCTGTCTGTCTGTTACTCAATCACGACTAAACTACTGAACCAATTTTCATGAAATATTGTATGGAGATATTTTGACACCCGAGAAAAGACATAGGCTACTTTTTATCCCGGGAAAATGACGCAATCCCGGAAATCCCACGGGAACGGGAACTATGCGGGTTTTTCTTTAACTGCGCGGGCGAAGCCGCGGGCGAAAACCTAGTAAGAATATAAATTGTTACTAAATAAAGAGAAAATATTGAATAAATAACAAAAAACATAAATAAATATGAAAATTACATAAGGTCGTTAGCTCCAAAAGAGGTAATCTTTATACAGATCTTATTACAGGTTTTATTTTAATTCCAACGTTCATTTTAATCCTACCACTTGAGATGGTTCTTAGTTTAGAGAAGCATTTGTCCGGAACACATTCAGCTCTTATTTCATTAAAAGTAAAGTTTAAAAATGTTTTAGCTGTATTAGGTATCTATTTATAATACTAATTTTTCAGAATATTTAACGATTCATGAACTACATTTTACCTCTTATCTTTCTTTCTTAAAAAGTGATATTATTATTACAAAAATGCAGGATCAAAATCTAAAAACCATTTTCTTTTCACTAACACAGACATAATTCCTTCCAGTTCGGTACGATCAAATAGCTCTTTTACCAAACTGCTGAATGCTCAACGTTTAAATAATATTCTCGAGTATTTTCTTACATTTGTAAAAGTATAATGTAACATTAAAGACCAGGAAGAAGATTCATAATTAAATATTTCAGGACAATTTTCACACACGGAACAATCTGATCCCAAACTAATCTTTCACTTGTGTTATGGTATCCAGATGGCTGATAAACATACATATATAATTTTAAATAATATATACATATATAGATAATTAACACCCAGACACAGAGCAAACATCTATGTCCATCACACAAATGTTTGCCCTGGGTGGGAATCGAACCCACGACCTCTGGCTTGGAAGGCAGGACCACTACCAATACCTACTACAATTGCTGCACTGCTACGTAATAGAGGTATAGTGGAGTAAGTTGTCCTGTGTGCTTCAGATTGCAAGCAATCATGGGACTTAATGGATCTTTACTCGGTATACACGAGCGTGGTTGGAAACAATGTGTGACCTATGAAAGTTGCTATTGTCTACGACGTGGAACGTGTTAAACGATTTACTGCTTTTTTAATCCACGCTAACAGGTTTGTATTGTTTACTTTCTATTCAATCTAATGACATACAACATAGGAAACATTTTAAGAAATATGTCATTCTTTTTTACGCCGTTTATATTCTCAGTAACAGATTTGGACTATTGCGCATTTTCTGGATGGTTAATTTTTATGGAAACACTCGAGCTCCGTACGGAATACTCTTAACTGTACACGTGCTGGCTTTTCTTTTAATCGTGTGGTCTAGTAATGCGACTAACAGAAGTTACTCTCATATAAACGGGCCATTAGCATTGCTAATTTCAATACACTAACATTTTGTTAGCTGTTTTATCAAAGAAATAATTCTAAACTCATGTCGAACTCCAATGCATACAAAGGAAGATGCCTCATAATAATATTCATTCATCTCCACACTTTTAAAAACTCGTGATGGATATGAAAGGCGACAAAATTTGAAGTCAAAGAATGGAGTAAAAATTGTATAATTTGACAAAATTGAACTGCAGCCGGCACCTCGAAAGGACTCTATCCACCTTCTCCGCGAAAACGACTGCAACTTTAGACGAAAACGTCCACCAAACTATCCAAATATTTAAATCCGTTTGGTATATTCAAACCTCTATTTGTCGAGAAGTACTGAATTCCGAACTACATGCCGACCTTTGTGTGAGTTCAGTCTTGTTTTATCCCCACTTTCTGAAAGCGTCTATCATCGACTTCGGCTTAGAAACGGAACAGAATGTATTAGATGTTTAGGTACCTACACAAAAGTAACAATACCTTTTATCAATTTAACTGCACTTTGGAAACTCCTGAGTAATTTTAATTTATAATGGGAAATGTGCATGTTCCTATAACTTCATAAACGTACTAAATCGATAAATATTTAAGTATGCTTTACCGCTTCGTACAATGAGAATTAATTTATTTCTCAAAGCGGTAATACAGGGATGTATTCAATTTTTCTCACCTAGATATTTCTATTTACTTTCATAAGAGTTAGTTATTTTCTATACTTAAAGATATTCATTTTAAAGAATTTTAAAAGTGTTCGTGAATACTCATAATTAACGGACATAATTATGTTTGTACTAATTTTAATGTTTCAAAGCCTTTAGTATTTCACAAATAAAAATATTAAAATTAAGTGAAAATTATATTAAGACACTTTTCCAATCAGTTTCTCTCTCGAGAATGCCTTCGTTAAACCAATTTAGACACTGAAATCCCAGGAGAGACACAGTTGTTTGATGCCTGTAATTGTATAATGTGTGCTTAAAAGATCTAAATGAAGCCTGATAAATAGTTAGAAAATTCATTTTAAAGAAATTCAGATTTGGCAAATGTAGATAGAAATATTTCGCGAAATATGCTGTAGAACCACGTAGAACGAAGGCCCGAAGGGGAGAGTCGTTAAAATGAGGTCGACGAAATTCTAATATTTTTAATACAGCTTAATGCAGTTTTTATCTACCATTGCAATCTAAATATAAAACTTTAAACAATTAAATCTTTTTAGAGTCCAATAGAGAGTAGTCCTGAGTAATCTAATATGCAATAAGCATTTCCACTGTATAAGCATCACAAATAAAGACATTAAAAACAAACTAAAGTAATAAAAATGTATGTAATCGCTCTTGACACGTAATCTGTGCTAAATAGGTACAAAATGCCTTCGTCGCGGAGATCGAAACTCCGGCCTGTATCTCGATAATCCGTCAATTTAAGTTCAAAGTATCCCACAGGGATTACCGCAAATATCAATGGTATTAATGGAAACTTTTGACGTGCCGGTAACCGCATATTCTAAACTCTATGGTCGGATCCGACATGATAATCCATCGAACTATCTCGAACTTTAATTCGTGTGGCTTTTGCAACTGCTTTGTTGCTTTGTTTGATTTCACTTTTATGGTAAGAAACCATAATCCCTTATTAACACTACAGTGCACGCGCGTTCTACTATAGTAGAACGCACTTACTTATTTTATCGCCATTCATTCATTCTTACACCTAACCCCCCCAGCTCCCAGATAAGCCTAGTCGACAAAATTGCCAAACGGATTAGTATGGTGCATATTTGCAACGTAAGCGCATGTTTCTGTTATGACGTGTCAAAGTTCGGCTTCTACTATAGTAGTACATGCGAGTATTGGTGTAATAAAACTGAAGGTAAGTAAAACTTTCTTTTTTGGGTTTTTTAAATTATTATCAATGGACATTGAATGATTTAAATTTTAAAATTTAACTATGTACAGTTACATTACTATTTCGTGTATAATGATTTTATTTAATAATTAATATTTCTTTGCTTTAGCGAAATAATGGACCCCGTATTGGAGGCGCGCGTGATGGCTGAACGAAGAATTAGAGGACGAGGAAGTGATCCAAAGTGACTCGGACGATGGGGAAGTATATGTACAACCAATGGAACAGGAAGATAGGAATCAGATGCAGGAAGCTGTAAGTGAAAATCATGCATCATCATCTGAAGATGACACGACTCTTTCTGAAATTGTCCAAAACAATATACGTGATGACATTTATGTATCTCAAAATGGAACACGCTGGAGTAAAACATGTCCTTCAGCAACCCGGGCAAGATCTCAAAACATTCGATTCATAAATGCCTTGATAATCCACCAACTAAACAAAGGCCAAGAAAGAATTGTGAGACGTAATTTTCTTTACGATCTTTCGTACGAGCTGGTGAAACCCCTCATGGCAAGAAGATTGACAGTCGAAAACCTTCCCCGCCAATTAAAAAATAAAAGTAAATAGCTTTTGGGTCACGTAGATGAGGTACCAATACGTCATGATCCTCAAAAAATGAGAAAAAAAAGCCTGTGCTTCCGAGCTCGAAAAAATGGCGTAAGCGATATACCAGATGGATTTGTCCTGATCACAAAGTTGTGGTCTGTATTGAATGTCAGGATGATGGCCAATAAGTCGGTAATCGCTTATTAGAAGATGTTTTTTTTTGAGCTGATCTCAAACTTGCCAAAAATGCTGATTATTTTCTTGATCTCATAATTTGATCCTAATTTTAATTTTATGCTATTAAATTTTATTTTTTTTTATAATTATTTGTTACAATAATTAAAAGTTTAATATTACTGAGTATTATCATTTTAGGACCACCCATTTTTTTAATATTTCAAATACAGTTTTCTACTATGGTAGAGCACGCGAGCAATCATGTAAAAAAAAGGGGCGCGTGCGCTGTAGTGTTAAGTATAAATTTAGCAAACGGTCTAGACATTTAAACGATCCACTTAGATTTTAAATATTCATCTTAATAGCTTCTTTGAAAATGCGTCACAACAAACATTTAATTACCCAATACTAACATAGAACACTAAATTAGTGGCTTAAATTTTTAATCATAGAATAATAGAACTATACGTACTATGTAAACAGACCTTGTTCAAACACTAGCCGGGCTTATTAATATTCGGCCCTTGATTGGACCTAAGACGTTAGTTCTATGCTTTGATTGTTGGAAAGTAATTAAGGTTTAGTGGCAATTATTCGAATCCATTCCGCGACAGTCAGCTGACCTTCCCAGTTTTGCTGATGAATGCCGTGACTGCCGCATCGCTCCAATTACATACATTTAAGCTTAAATTACTGGGGATTAAGATATTTAACTATTTCAAAAACGAAATTGTGAAAGAAATAGGTATCTCATATTTTTAAGAATATCGTGCAATTTGTGAAAATTTCAAATTGTGAAAAATTTCCCTGTAATTCAATTAAAAAATATTCCTACTGTGGTCTTACTGAAAGCTTTCTATGATGACAATCAGCCCTGTATATTCGCAGATTATAATATTAAAAAAGCGTAGTCCTAAGTTATCTTTCACCCCAATTAATTAGCAAACGAATCATAAACGTATTGTTTGTCACAGCAAAACAAAAAAACAATTATCGCCAAGAAAAATTGTGCCATCGCAGTCATTCATAAAAATATATAGTTATTCAGGAAGAAAAATGCGTCATTCGTGAATTAGAGACATTTGTTTCCTTCTCTAATGTATTATAGCGTCGGAGGGTAAGGTATTTACTGTTATGTTAGGAACCCCGATGATGTCACACTACGAATGGAATTTTGTTAGGTTAAAATTATCTTGTATCTACATATAAGACGTTTCGAGATTATTAAGTAGTCACGAATTTGGGTCTACTGTAAGGACCAATAAATGGATGTTCGAAAGAAATTACTTCTTACATTTTCATTGTTTCAGGTTCATACTATAGTACTAATAATCACTACATGGTATAAAACAATGTCGCTTTATCTGTCCCTATATGTTCCTTTATACGCTTAAATGATAAATCTTTAAAACTACGCAATGGATTTTGATGCGGTTTTTTTAATAGATAGAGTCATTCAAGAGGAAGGTTTTAGTATATAATTTGTTAGGTTTTAGACAAGCGGACGGTAAGCTAGTAGAGTTATAAAACGCATCTCATTCCCGATTCAAAATGATGTATAGCCAAGTCGCAATGAGTCGTTAGACCCCTTCCTCATACAATACTGTTTCATAATAGAGTGTGGTGGCGTACCGTGACGTTGGTCTTGACCTTGTCGATTGACAGTGACAAATATGTCGCTTTGAAGAGACCACAGAAAAAGCACACTGTTGGAAAGTTGGTAATAATTTAACAGGAATTGAAAAACTCATGGAACATTCTTGAACAATGACTTAAGAAAGACACTCTGCTCTTTGGTAGCTTACAAATCTACATTATTCGTCCATAAGTATTTTCATGTGATTCTTCATAACTCAAGATCAAGAACTGTTTGTTGTCTTTAATAACCAAATAAAGAAACTATAATTCAAAGCGTATTTGTTGTATAAAGCATTAAATATTGTCAGTAACTTTCCTTTCATCTCGTCTATTGTGTTTTGTCCTTGTATTTTTGTTGTGAGCCTTTTGTCTTTGTCCTATTCTGGAGAGTCTATCATAACTAAGAATAATACTTAGCCGTCCGAAAATATATCTTAATAATAAGAGATGGGTACTCATAAAACAGTATATTATGCCGTCCCCACGTTAGATGTCGCTCTTTTCCATAAATAAGCAATTAACACGTAGAGTATTAATTCTAAACTTTATCAACTAACTTCGGTCCTATAAGACGTAATTAAACCAATTATCTCATGAAATATCTGGAATCTAGACTCATTACGTCGTTCCGCAAATCGCTTAAGATTTCAAATTATCTTCTGAATACATATCGTTGCTAGAACCTCCCATAAATTACTTTGAGGGTAAAGATTTTGTTAAATGCATAATTAAGGGTCTACGCGGGATTAATTCGAGCGAGTATCTAAATGAATATTATCTTAAACATTTATATTTTTATGATAGAGGAAGATTAATGACAGACTGCTTGAAGCGAGGTTGCCGCAGATTTACTGGTAACGTCGCTTTTGAGAGTTTTTGAGTGTTAATGTCGAGATGGCCATGGAAAGAGATTATGTTCAAATTCTAGAATTAGAGTTGTAGACTGCTTGCTACGTGTCTTTAAAGTAGGTATCTATTAATAAGGTATTGGGCTCTAAGATAATTGAAAATCTTATTCTGCATAATTGCAATTAAGCATATTAGTCACCACAATAATAAATGACGCATTCAATTCCCAAGTGTCATTATTCGAACGAAGCATAATTTACCAAATAAAAACGGAGCCAAATGGCGGGAGCGCAGTAAAAGAACAATAAATACAAGCACTAATGAGCGATGGAAGTGTTTTGTACAAGAACGCAGTAAATAGAGGAATGATAATCGAATCAAGTGATACAGATCGGAAAGGATAAATAGGATGATTCAATTCCGATCCAGTGGGCGCGTCGAACGCAATCTCAGCATGAAACTATCAAACCGGGCGATTCTTCAGCAGAAAAACATGCCAACTTGGCCACGTAAAAAACGTACCAAGTTACATCACTTTCCAAACATTTGTGGGCGACTTTTCTGTACCTATCTCGCTCTAATGTATGCGTGCCTCAGGAAGTTCATTACTACTTGTCAGTGCTGTGGCCCTGAACATAAATTTTTCTTGATCCAAGACACGGCAATTTAAAATGATTGTTTTACGTTAGTATAATATACGCTATTGTATACACTATTCGTATTATATTTACAATTTTTTTTGGCGTGGATTATTTATTGTGCAACATTAGTCAGTGAATTTAGAAATAAATTCGTGGGTCGTGTATAAGAAACCTTAACATTTGTTGACAATGAAACGATTTGAGTGGCGATTCCCCTCTTCTTTCTTTCATATTCTTATCACGATTGTTTCTTATGTTTATATTTGCAATATTATTCCATATTCTTTGCTGAAAGTTACACCAGTTCTAATTCTGCTAAATACAATGAATATGAAATTACCAATGAATTTTTGTGAGTTTTTTAAGTTTAAAAATAAGATAATAAAATTGTTCATAAAAAAATTATGTTTATCTATATAATTCTCTATACAAGACTATATATCTATACTAGCTTTCCGCCCGCGGCTTCGCCCGCGTTTTCAAAGAAAAACCCGTTCCCGTAGGATTTCCGGGATAAAACCTATCCTATGTCCTTTCTCGGGTATCAAAATATCTCCATACCAAATTTCATGCAAATTGGTTCAGTAGTTTAGGCGTGATTGAGTAACAGACAGACAGAGTTACTTTCGCATTTATAATATTAGTATGGATTATCTGCTTGAACCTAGGCTATATAGGAAAGCTCTTTATCGAATGAATCAAGTTTTCATGGTTTTATTTCCAATATTTTACATAGAATTATATCAATGTCGATTTTAAACGTGCTTAAAACTTTCAGATCCTTATCATAAGCTCTTCAAGATACGTTATATCCACAGGTTATATCGCTGTTTAAAATTGACAATCGAACAATTCTAATCAATTCTGTTTTTGATGTAACTTTTTGATAGTTCCTCGTTAAGTATCCAATTTACTGATTCTTTTCATAGATATTTTTTCGTCGGAATTAACTTCAGTATAAGACTGTTAGGCTGAAGAATAGAGCTAGCAGAAGAAACATCGAGTAATAAAGTGATTGACTAAATAAATAAATAAATAAATAAATATTATAGGACATTATTACACAAATCGACCTAGTCCCACAGTAAGCTCAATTAAGGCTTGTGTTGTGGGTACTAGGCGACGATAAATATAATATTTAATAAATACATATATAGATAATAACACCCAGACCCAAGAACAAATAATTGAGTTCATCACACAAATATTTGCCCTGACCGGGGATCGAACCCGGGACCGTCGGCTCAGAAGGCAGTTACTTTACCACTGCGCCAACCGCGTCGTCAATTAATCATAAAGGCTAAGCAAATAATTATGTACTTAAATAAAATAATTTTTTTGGAGAATAGATCCAAAAGTTTAGAAGAGTGAAATGTTACATAAGTAATATTAATTAATGTTGCATAAAATTTTGAGTTAAACTCTACTAAAAGTTTTAAATAATAACCTAAATGAGAATATACATTATACATGTCAAATGGATAATAGGATTGTATGTGAATACAATAGTGATACAACGTGGTTTGAAAATCAATTAACATGGAATACGTAACTCCAATATCGTAATTGAGCCTATTGTAAATTCTATTCTGAATACACGTGTATAAGCCGGTAGAACAAACAGAATTTAGATCCTGAGACTATAACAGAATTTCCTATCAAGGAGCCTGCACCTTGTTGCTTAATCTTACACATAAGACTATGCTACCACTGAATTTAGTACTATGTATGTAGTATGTACATATTAAAGTATTTTTGGTACTCAAACACTCAAAACTGTAGATATCACAGGTGAGGAAATAAAGGGTAAGGCGCTTTTAATTCATTATCAAGCTCTGGACGAAGCCTGGTGGAGCAGCTACACTAGCTAAAAATCTCTTAGCAAAATTAATTTAATTATTTGTTTAATTTTTATTTCATTGTTCATTTTCAACTGTCTAAGAAGATTTTTCTTTGTTTTTAATGAATGTGTCAATTAGTGGTATAGGTACCATACTTAATATGATATGCACAAACCCTTACACAAACCAATACCAATTGTATAACTATATTAGATTTAAATCATATTAATCTAGAAATCAATATCCTTACTTTTAACGAGAGTACTTTCAATAATTTAGACGTAAATTACAAGAACTTATTCAATAAGATTTTTGTATTAGCACTTGATGACTGGTTATTGGAAAATTATAACGGCAACTCGATTATCCTGAAATGTAATAGAATACCGAGAATTTCAGTAGATTATTCAGCTCTTACTTTCTTTTTACACCGAAGTTTTTAAGTAGGGTCAGGGAGGAAACAGTGACTCGGATTTTTTCGATAGGCTCAAAAATATAGTAAATAATATATAATCAAAGTGATTTTTTTAGATCTTGAAGTCCGGTTACTACATTTCACTATTGTGTCATTATATTTTCAATACACTTTAAATTAATTAAACTAAAAAATAAAATATAAAAAAATAGATTTGAGTCACTGTGTACCGGTGGATGTATACAGTGACTCACTAGTGTAGTACACAGTGACTCTAATAGTATACAGTGGCTCAGTGAAAATAAAAAAAGATATACTTAATCAAAATTATTTATTTTCTTTCATAAAATTACTAATACAAATGTAGGAACTTCAATATATTATGAATTAATATAATCAGTCTTAGAATTATATTTTAATTATACTCTGGTACACACTTTAACTTCTAACGCTATTACTTTTTAAAATTATGAGATCACATTGTAGGTACTAGACTAATTTTCTACAAAAACTGAAATAATTCCTAAAAAATAATTAACAAATGTTAAAAATTATAAAAAAATCAACTAAATAATCAAACGAGATCAAAATTCACAAAAAAAAAACAGATATCTAATATCTAATCGTCGTTAACTAATTCACAGTAATGAAACTAAAATCGATTGAAAAATAATAAAATGGTCTCGAAGCTGTTCCAATCATTAACGGTTTAGGTAGAATAAATTTTAAATCGTCCTCTTTTACAATAGACAGATCGGGCTTATTTGGCATAGTAAACTTATCAGTGCCAGGCTTTCGCCTCAAAAATGATACGTAAAATTCCATGTTCTCATTTCGTTCCTCTAACACTTTTCCGATATATAAGGATCTCTGTTTTTTGGTAGCTAATTGGACAATAACATATTCGCCTTCTCGAGGTAAATGAGGTAAAGGTTTCTTTAAATCTTCATCCGTTAAAATAATGTTTTCGTTATCAGTGTCAGCGTCATTTTCATATTCATGATTGTTATCTGTTGGCCATTCCATGTCGTCGTCCGAATCTTGTAAAAATACTTCTTCATTTTCCATTTCTTCATCACTGCTTAATATTGTTCGAGTAATTTTACTTTTCTTTGCGTCATTTTTTCTTTTTTTTACTGTCTTTTCTTGTTCTAACAACAATTTTTCAGGTGTGTCGGTAGCAATCAGGCTGCGTCTTGGATTCCTACGTTTTCTGTTATTTTGTCTAGGTTTGGCTTTTATTGGATCTCTGAATTCAAACGGACTTTTAAAAGAAACTTGTGAGGATGTGATCGGTGGTATGTTGACGAATGAACTCGATGGTATGTTAACGGATGAGGTCGACGGTGAATTGATAAATGACGTTGATGGTATGTTATTAGATGAAGTCATTGGTGTGTCGATAAGCGAAGTTGAGGGTATGTTAATGGATGAAGTCGATGGTACGGTGATGGAGGCTGGAAATGCGTTTTCTGTGATAATGTTTGCATTCGGTTGGTTGTCTTCTACAGTTTCTTTGAAAAATAATGGCTCTTCCAAGACACATAATCTAAGTGGTTCAGTAGTCTCATTTGTCTTTAAATTTATAGGTTCGTTAGGAAAATCAAATATTTCTAAATTAGTGTGTTCAGACTTCTCAAGTAAGCTTGGAGAAATAGGACTGCGAGTAACTTCATCTTGACGAAGGCTTTCCGGGCAAGGACGATCGGTGACTGAGCTTGGCAGAAAATCTTCGTCTGAAAAGACGTGCCTGTCAAAAGGATAAATTCCACACTTTGCGAAGGAATTTATTATATTTCTTGGCGTCATTGCTTTCTGAAATGCAGTTCCTATTATTTCACCTAAGTCATAAATAGTGATTGGCCTGCCAGGATTTCTCAGAAGCCAAGAATCAATGGCAGCATTATAAAACGTTTTAAATGGTCCGTATATGCCTACGTCAAGTGGCTGTAGCTTAGCAGATGTATGGGGATGTAAAGTCAATACATTCACCCCTGAATTTTTTGCCAAGTCTAAAGCTTCCAGACACAAATGGGATTCATGGTTATCCATAATTAAAATACATGGATTTTCCTTTGATGCGTTTGTGTGTTTGATAAAATGCTTTATGACTTCTGGGAAAATCGAAGAATTCATCCATCCAGTCGGTGTCGCCAGCCCAAGAGTTCCAGGTGGTGTGTTTTTAATCATGTGGTCTTTGAATGTCTTCCTAGGAAATACCATCACGGGGGGCAAAAAATTCCCACTAGCACTCACTATACAACAGGTTGTTACTAACGTTCCTCTTTCTCCGCTTGTCACCTTCCCGATAGTTTTCTTACCTTTTGGCGCCATCACTTTTTGAGGTTTTTGTACAGTGGTAGTAGAAGTTTCATCCAGGTTAAATATTCGTGTGCCATCCGCAAAGGCAGGACTACGTTTGAGTAAACTCTCCAGGTTATCATAAAATTTATTGACATTGTTTCTATTAAAAGCTGTAGCCCTGGCAAGACTGCATGGCTCAGGTTTTTTCAAGCTAATATCATGTCTATGTCTGAACGACATCAACCAGTCTTTGCCAGCCATTTTATTTGCTTCCCACGAGGCAGGCATTTTCAAATTATTTATTTTAGCACATTGATATGCTACTTGTCGGCTTTCTTTGGCAGTCAACCCATAAAACAAAAGAGAACAATGAGTAAAGTACTCTTTGAGAACTTGTTCTTGTGCTGCTGTGAAAATTTTATTGATCGCGTAATTTGGCTCCAACTGTTGATCGTCAAGAGTTTCACAGTTTTTTGTCTTCCAATAATATCTTTTAAGGGTAGCAAATGCAACACCGACCTTCTTAGATGCTTGTCTTATCGATTCTCCATTTCTTATTAATAACAACCCTTCTTTAATGTTTTCTTTTGTTGCTTTTCCAATTTTTCGTTCTGCAGATTTTTGCCGTGGCATTCTATCAACAAAATATAATAATTAAACAAATTACCAAAAAAATCAAAAGGAAGACATATAAACTGCAAAATATAAACTGAAGTAGGTACACAGTGGCTCACGAGTCACTGTGTACCGCTTCAAATTGAGTCACTGTACACAACTCCGCCATTTTGAATATTTCATATTCAAATGGATCGAAAAATCAATTAATAAACTGAATTAAACACACAAAGGCAATCTGCATAAACATAACTATAAGACAGAAAAAATGATTACAACATTTATTATATACTTTAGATATTAAAATCAATCAAACTTACGTTGAAATATAATTTTGTGAGCACTAAAACAAAAACACGTGGTGGCACCACCGTTCGGCGCTTGAGACGC
This sequence comes from Colias eurytheme, assembly GCA_907164685.1. Taxonomy (NCBI): domain Eukaryota; kingdom Metazoa; phylum Arthropoda; class Insecta; order Lepidoptera; family Pieridae; genus Colias; species Colias eurytheme. The sequence continues at coordinate 43,533 of CAJQZN010039343.1, read as the reverse complement.
CGGCTGACTGGTTTGTACAAGTCCGAGGACCGTTAGCTTTAAATGGGGGAGGGAGACAACCAATATATACGTCTTATTCTAGCCGAAGTAGTAATGAGTCACTGTAGCCGCCTGAGTCACTGTTTCCTCCCTGACCCTAATAGTTAGTATTAAATATTATTATATTTATAAGTTGTTAGCTAGCTCACTGTCAAGTATATAATATAAGTATAACTAGCGGTCCGCCCCGGCTTCGCCCGTGGTACCTACATGTTTAAACTATCCTATCTCTCAAGTTGGATCGAATTGCACATGGTGTGCGAATTTTATTATAATCGGTTAAGTGGTTTAGGAGTCCATTGAGGACAAACATTGTGACACGAGATTTATATAAATTAAGATATTATCAAAATCCGTTCAGTGTAAGTTCCACAATAATACATAACCTATCAATACTAACTAATTCTTGATTTCGCGCACGGGTAAAACCACGTGGCACTGTATATGTATGCTTAAATCTTTATAACTACGCAACGGATTTTGATGCGGTTTTTTAATAGATAGAGTGATTCAAGAGGAAGGTTTAGGTATAATTTATTAGGTTTTAGATAAATTCATTGTCTCAAAATAGCCCGCATCTTTTACACTTGTTTTATAGACTCTAAAGAAAGTTGATTCATTGTTTATACGCCGGAATTCATATCCTTTATGATTACTTTCACACTTTTACAAACAAGAACACTTTCTGCTCTTTTTAAGACACTATTAGCTTCTCTATGTTTGTATATAAACGACATGTTTGTATGTAACCGACCTTATTTAATTCAAACTTAGTAAACTTACGTGACAATAAAATAATTTATTTAGGTATATCATAAGTTTAATTTTTTTTATATATATTTAAGATAATAATTAGTTTGACTGTGAATATTTATAGAAGAGTTAGCGCTTGTTTCAATATTTTATATCTTTTATATTTAATAAATTATTTTGTTATAATACGGGCTGTTTTTTTATTGTTTTTAGCAAGCTCCGTACCTAGTAAATATTGACTTCTAATTTGACCTCTTATTAAATTTTAATCACGTCTAAATTGCACAACAACAATTAAGCACCCTTAAAAAGTTCCATAATTAATCGTGATTATAATGAGGAAAAATCCTGTAAACACGAATACGAGGAATTTTCAAACAATGAAATGACGTCATAACAACTGCTAAACAAACAACTAGACTAGCTGTGCCGCGCGGTTTCACACGAGCGAAAGCAAGTACAGTAGCACCTCGTTAAGTCGAACCTCGATAAGTCAAAAACCTCCAAATCTCGAAAAAATGTCTTGTTCCCTTCCCTTCAAACCCGAAAACCTCCGTAACTTGAAATCTTGGCCCTCTGTTAGTCGAAATAATCACCGAGTCCCTCCAAGCCATTTTGGTACATTTTTTCACTCTATAACTCGAAAAATTAAATTTGACCTCTGTATCTCGAACATGGCAACATTTTATTTTACAATCTTTATAACTTGATCATTTGGACTTTAACAACTTGCCGACAGTGCAGTACACTATAATTGTTTCTTAGAAAACATTTTAGGAGTATACGATAATAAATTTATGACTCACGTAAACACGTGTTTGCATTAAGTAGACATCTGATGACGAAATTATCGATTCAGTAGCTCAGAAAACCGATACTAATGATTGATAGATGACATAGAAGACGTGAATAGTACCTCTGCATGCGCTCCATGCGTTTCCATCAGAGGCAAGAACCGCATTGAATACCTTACGAAATTTTATAGAGCAAACCAGTATCTCTGAAGAAGAAGAATTTTCTGTTCTTTATAGATCAGACAATGCTAGAGAACAACCAAATTATCTAAAGCAAAAAAAATACTGACTTTTTTAATGCCATATTTTTTATTTTAAAATGATTTGAAATAATGTTGATTTATAATAAATAAAAACATGTTTGTCACCTCTGCAAGTTGAATTTTAATGTACTTTACCTCTCTAACTCAAAATTTATAAGAATAAACCTCAAACTCTTTATGTCGAATCAAAATCCGCCTAAGTCGAAATCCTCCATAAGTTGAAAGCTCTATAACTCGAATTTTTTGGCGTCTCCCTTGATATTCGACTTATAGAGGTGCTACTGTATTTCTAGAGCTTATGTTTTATTATGATATAAAACCTATATTACTGTAAAGTTTCATCCAAATCCATCTAGTAGTTTTTCGTTAAAGATTTATAAACATACATCCATCCATCCTCATAAACTTTCGCATTTATTATATTTGTAGGATTTAGTTGCCAGTTTCTTATTACGCTCGTACGGCTGAACGCAATCTGATGAATCTTTACAATATAAGTACATACTACGCTGTTATTTGGGTATTTCATTTGGCTATACTATTTTTAATAACATGAACTTTTTCTACCGCGTATTTTGTTTGTATTTAACAAAAAAAATACTCATAATATGCCATTGTGATTGCATTCATATACCTAATAATCTACTATCTCAGCAATAAAGTTTTTCAATCCGTATTCTAATAGCACGCGATGCAGAAAACTAAATAATATCCCTTTTTTATGGTCCGTCTAACTGAAGATAAAAGTTTACAACCAGGTTACTATTAGCATAGTATAAAGAGAACGCATTACCTAACATTCTTGTTATATAGCATATGAAGTTGTGAACAAAATATATTACTTATACAGGGTGTCCCACTATCGGTATACTAAGCGCGAAGGGACTTGTAGTTTAGCATACACTGATCACGTAAAAAATCTTAAACAACAAAATTAAGCCAAATTTTTTTCGCTAAAATTTTTTTTGCTAAAATTTTCCTTAAATTTCATGTTTTCTTCTCTAGCTTCGCGCAGCCGGCATAATATAACGCTTCGGTAATGTGAGCATTTTGTCCATGAAAACATAATCTTAAACGATAGCTCACGTTCGGGTGGCAAAGTTGGGCGGGTTGCTTGTTAGGGGTGTACACAAAGAGTTTTAAAAATTCATCTACTTACTTTAAAAAAAAATACATCTGGAATTTTTACGTACTCAGCGTATGCAAAACTATAACCTCCATTGAGCTTAGAATACCGACGGTGGGACACTCTGTTTTGTTACCGAGTCAAGCCTAATCCATTGAATTGAATTCAAACTTTTCTATTATTCAAATATGATAAGTTATTGTAGTATTATGCCGATCCTAAACTATTTTTATCAATTTTTCTATGTATCGTAAAAGATTGTTATTGAGGTCGTTCGGAAAGATTGTTGTTTGTAGAAAACATCTTTTATGAAATGGATGATAAGTTTTTATATGTATTTTAGATACGGTAAATCGTTATAAATTCGAGCAATGCTGATTAATTATTAGATGTTTTTAACCGACTTCAAAAAAAGGAGGAGGTTATCAATTCGGCCGGTATGTTTTTTTTTTTATGTATGTACACCGATTACTCCGTGGTTTCTGAACCGATTTACGTGATTCTTTTTTTGTTCGATGCGGGATGTTGTCGAATTGGTCCCATAAAAATTTTATTCGGATAGGCCCAGTAGTTTTTATTTTATTAGCATTTTTGTCTGTATTTGTAAATGTTGCAAGTGCAAGTTTGACGTCGGTTGTTTTTAACGCTGTTATTGACTTGTGTTAGTTATTTTGTAACGATACATTTACCTACATCAAATTAATTATTTCGTGATCTTTTAGTGTAGGTAATCGAAAACTCGTATTCCGTCTTCTTCAGCATTAAAACATTGTCTAAAATATTTTAAGCGCACAACGAAGGAATGCTTTACGCCTGTTTACACTAAAAGAATTGGACATGGTGGGGTTAGAATGAGCTTTCGCTCGTTTGATGTAAATGTAAGAGCGATTTTTCCAGCATAGAATAACCAAAAAAAAAGTGTTAAATTGTACTTCAATATACAATTATAATGTTTTGGGGTGTTTGTATGACAATATCTAAATAGCTGTACAGATTTAGAACTCTTAAGTAAGAGACCATAACACAACTACATACGTGCAAGTAAGCGTGCAAGCATCGTACACAGTAAATCGGATTACTAATTCAATTCTACGATTTGATTGTCATTCACTAGACAGCCCATAGACAGCAGAGAACCGAATAAAATCATTTAAAATTCGTACCCAATACGCAATTTATTTTGTAATCAAATAAACAGATTTTATCGGTTTTGAACGGGTTTAAACCTACACTATTGCTTTCCCATTTTTATACGTTTATAGTGATATAATTTTTTAAATAAAACTACTCCTTCAATTGATTAATAAAAACATTTAATTAGGTTTGTTGGAACATTAAGGTACATATACTTATAAATATATACTTAAAATTATTTCCAGCCAACAAAATTAGATTATGTTAATACTTTCAACTATTTGATCTTAAAAACTAATAAATTTAACACCTAAAAAACTTTAAATCACGTACGCGAAACGCAATTCAAAAAACGTTTAAACTCGTGCAAGATTTAAGTGATTAAGCCAAAGTTGAACCGTGGGAGGCTTAATATATAGACACCCCAAAATTCCCCTAATTGAGAGGGGTGCTACAACCTCTGAATGTAATGTGGTGATTTGTATGCAACTGTGTAAGACCTCTTGGCCCTCCGTTATATCTCCTCTTTGCTTATTTTGCTAAAGAACACAAACTGTAAACACAAACTAAAATGCTAAACTACAAATGAACTCCAACCCTTTTCTGATTTAAATGCACGTTGGAATGTAAATTGTTAAATGTAAGTCTTTTGGCATTCAAATAGTTCAAGAGTTTAGAGCTAATTCTCGTAATTCAGCATTTGAATGCACATATTTCGACCTGCCATTGATGAATTTAAGTTTTGATAGGCTTATGGAAAAATCATTACAATAGACGCGTTTTATTCAGCATAACATTCATAAAACATAACACGAAACAACGCAAAATAAAGCACACAATTACACTCTGGTGTTTATCCTCAAGCATTATCAAACCTTTCTCCCTGAACCTATAAAATGTCCGTTAAACAGATAACACAAAAACATTGTTTTGTTTCCTTATACTGCCAACGAAGTATCATTTCAGGCGCAGCTACGGACGTGACCTCAAGATATAAAATTGCCCCTTTCGGAATAAAAATGTGGCTCACTTTTATACCTAAAATGTACAGTTATGACTCCTTGTAGGACAATTGATATATATTTCATTATAACAAGAAGCCGCTTACCCGAAAGTATTACGTCAAGAATAACTGTGTCGCATAATAATTCATAGCCTTATTTAACTATTAAGGAATAATATTTCCTATGTTACTGCCAGTGTAACAGCGTAAGTATTAATCCTTTTCTTAGTCAGAGAAGGCTCCTTAATTCATTGACAATTTTTGGTATATCAAAGATTTCAGGCAATATTCTATGTTCATATAGATATTATTTACTTAAACAATAAGCAGGTGGAATTAGGTAACAAATAATAGTTCTATTTTTACTCACAATTAACTCATTTGTTTGTATAGAAAACGGGTACGTTTTCTAGTTACTGGACCAGAGTTAAGTTTTCTTCTCCATGGGGAAATTTAAGTACAGTTCTGAATATAGTGGTCTAGACATAAAATGAGTACATCTACGTGTCATGAGAGTAACTAAATTAAAGCACTGCAATATAAATTCCTGCTGGTTACATTTATTCTGTCCCTCAACGTAAAATATAAGTTTAACTACTTAATTTCTAATAAACATGCGATATTTATAAAATAAACAACGAGAAATCAAACACAGATTACTAAAGCAAAACATACCAACATTTTCTGAAAGCGTCGAAAGCCGTCAAAAGCTTTTCTATCATACAAATAACACGAATCGATCAAATGCTTCCAATTCCATGATCATTCAGTGAAAACCATATACAAACGCAGCAGTGTAAGAGCTTTGAAGTCTGTTAAGAATAAATTATAAAACATTTTTCCCGGTTTAAAAAAATGCTAACGAATAGTGGGGACCGCTTTGCGAAATACCTTTGTTTCAAATACAATGCGGCTCTAAATATACGACTTATAGGGTGCTGTTTGTGGACACGTGGTTTTTTGATTAAAGTCTTATTGGACCGTGACTGGTTCTCCTTTTGCTCATCACGAGGGGCTTTTCATTTCTAGATTCTAGATAAAACTAATGATTATGCTTTTAATTATGAAAATGGAGCTCTAAATAAACCTTAGAAGTTTAGACATGTGTATATTATGTCGTTTCTTAATTAACGTTATGTTACTTACGTAATTTTAATACATTAGCGGTGACAGTGATGTTTTTGCAATTTACAAACCTCAACCTAAGTAAAGCTCTACTTGGTAGCTATACATAATTTAGATAATTATAAACATTGTAAAACACAGCGTATTATAATGTTGATTTTACACAACACACCTATAGGTACTCAGATATAATTTAAAGAAGTCTACTATGTATATTGTATGATGACGATTTTGCTGAATAACCAAGATTAAACCCCAATCAACAGCAGTCTCGCCCTTTAGCCAATAAGTATTAAATTTCAAATCACGGACAGGAGTGGAAAACATCAATCGTCTCTCCATTCAAGTGTTCCACGCGGCATCGCGATAGAAGAATAAAAGAACTTTTACAATAGGCAGAATATAATGAAGTAAGACGCACCGAGAACTTGATTGATGGCCCTCATATCTAAACCCTACGTTGTGACGCCTCTAGAGCCTTTATGCATAATTTTTCAGTGAATTTTACCTAAATTATGTGTTATCTTCAGTAATGATACGTCAGCTAGGTTTCTGTGTGATTTTTTTATTTGGCCACTTAATTCTTATTCACCAGTTTCTTTAAGACGTTTTGTTATAGAATTTTATGCGTATTTTGAATTTTCGTTTAAGATAAGATCACAATATACTATTATAAAGGCGAAAGTTTGTAAGTATGGATGTATGGATGTATGGATATATGGATGTTTGTAACTCTTTCACGTAAAAACTACTGAATGGATTTGAATGAAACTTTACCACAATATAGCTTATACATCAGAATAACACATAGGATAGGTTTTATCCCGGAAATCCCACGGGAACGGGAACTATGCGGGTTTTCCTTTGAAAACGCGGGCGAAGCCGCGGGCGGAAATCTAGTTATTTTATATATGGATAAGACAATACAATATGTTAACAGACATTGTAGCAATCATCATGGTAAAAAGAAGATAAGCCAATATTTTTTTGCATAGTAAATTCGTTTAAAAAGAGTGAAAAAGATCTCATATTTCAACTGAAATTCTGATGAAAACAGCTGATCCTTTAGATATGGAACGTAAAATTAAGTTAAATATACATATTGTAAGTCGTAAGTCATGCTAAGAAGGGATTTGCAAAATTCACAACTTCGAGGAATAATATAATACAACTTTATATGAGATTTCGTTATTTTCAAATATTACTCTCTGATCTTTATAACATATGAAGGATTTTCTTCATATTAGCTAAGGTTTAAGTGGTAATTAAAAGTGAAGGCGTGTGTACTTAAGTTTTAGCGGGCAAGTTCGTTAACTTCAGTGGGTGATTAACCTCTTGTTTTTCTAACCGAGACTTATTAAAAGCAAAAGTATATAATAAAATATTTGTGAAGTTTTCTAATGTCCTTAATTTATCTTTTTTTATCTTTTACTTACACTTATATAATCCATTCTGATATTCGTTTATGTTTTACGTTTCAACTTGTAAAATCTATCTTCAAGTAGTAATAAGAAACCTATATTGTATCTAATCTCTTCACGTTTGGAAAGCAAATGTGTGTTTGTTACTCTTTCACGCAAATACTACTGAACCGATTACAATGATTTTTAGCACACATATAGAGGGTAACTTGGATTAACACATAGGATAGGTTTCATCCCAGAAATCCCAGGGGAACGGGAACTATGCGGGTTTTACTTTCAAAACGCGGGCGAAGCCGCGGGTGGAAAGCTAGTGATATATAAATACTCGGGCACGATTAGATGCGGTAGGCCTAAACCAACAGTAGCTAACGGGACACGAAGGTCGATTCTTACAGTCCAATACGCTTTAAGAGGGAAACAAAGCCATTGATTTTACATTAATAGCGCATTTGAATCGGATAGACATTATCTTTTTATGTGGGCTTCTTTATTATGTTTTAAACTGCTTTTAATGTTATTCATGTATTTAATTGGCATTTATTAGATTGTTATTTTAACAAGATATATTATTTGGTGTTTTTTTTATGCAATTTCGGTATAGTATTTGATGATGATGGGGAAAAATAACCGACGTCTTTTGCTTGATCGTAGTGATGCCTTGAACATTATATTTACACAGCCGCCTCTGTACTAAACTATTGTCGAAATTAAACAATATTTAATGAGACCTAGAGTATTTCTGTCTTTAGGGACTATGTTATTACAAGCGTTATCAATACCTGGTTTAATAACTGACCCAATACAAAACCAATAATGTAGAGCACCGATACTTGTAACGAGAATCTTAAACGATATTTATAAAGGTAATTAGAATTACTCCAAAGGTAGGCCGCTAGAGCCTCATCATTACATTGTTATATGTTTCAAAACACAGTGAAACTTTTAGCGTAATGAGTATATACTGTACAAACTTGCGGACGCTCCCCCTGAGATGCGAAATTGTACTTTGGGAATAGTAATTCATATGCACTTATGCTCTAAATATGGTGGTTTAATTTCACAGTATATCACAGTAATAGCGGTATAAATTTCATGTAAACACGATTAGGTACTTTGTGTTTATTTATAGGGGTTTATTATAAGTATACATGTATACGTGAAGTAAATATCATATTCATATACTCTATAAAGAAACAGAATGAAAGCTTTAAGCTATTGCTCCGGTAATTGTCCAAACACAACAGTTATTTCAGAAATTTCTAGATTTTTATGTACAAACATATCCAATTACTAAAGGAATATAGTTTTAGTAATATATTTTAAGTGTTATGTTGGGGCACATTGTGCTAGAGTCCCCACACCCCATCTATAAACCAGAGCACGAAGCTAGTCCTACGTGCCTATAAATCAATGACCAATGACGTATTTTCGTTAACCACTTGTTTTGTTTGCTTTCCCCTATCGATCTACGAGTAATAACCTATATCTCGAATGTTTGCCTCCAGTCCCGGCAGGATAATGTGTTTTTATCTCCTTACGTAACAAAACATCCAACCGTCTACCTCTTTAGCAAACATATTGAGCCGAATCACGAAAATGCTGAATATGCTAAAAAATATTTCGCCATTTTTGTAGGTATCGTAGCTACTTTTAAAAGCAAAGAATAAATTATGAGTTTCGCTGATTTCGTTAGGGTCTGCGGATTGAAAGTATTTTGATTTGAAACGTCGATATAATTTTTTATTAAGGTTAACTTTTTGCCAAAAATGTATTTCATAATTTTAGTAACAGGATGTCCTGATTTTGACACAAATTATATTTAACAAATTTAACACAGAGCATCACTGGTTAACCTTTGTAGAATTCGATATAACTATGCCTTATAACTAAGCATTTAACTATATCATACGTACCTACACATATTATTACTTGTTTTTCTTACTAAAAATGTACACAAGAGCAGTACTAATTAGTACATGGTTATAATATACAGTTAATAAAAATTATTTAGTTCATTTAAATTTTTTTAATACTGTTCATTATATTACACGCTCTGCATTATTCCTGTTATATTAAAGTTGTCCTTTTATTGTAAAAAACTCAAAGCAAAAAGTACGTAAATACAAAATATTGTTCATAACTTATACTGTTCTATAATAATAATCGACCTTATTACGATTAATATATAATATGACCAAGAACTTAAAATACCTTCGACTCTTCTTTTCTTATTGGGTCACAAACAAAAATATGTTAAAATATACCTATAGATAGTTGTTAGGGAGGGAACCTCTGCCTGGGTTATTGGCGTACTGCCAATGGGAGCTTCCTTTATTACGTCACAACGCGTAACGTCTTCACTATGTGACAAATAATGTAATAAATAAAGTAAAAATCTAAGAGCACGCTGTTAATTTTATTAATTAAGGAAATAAGTTTATGGTAAGTTAAATGTTATTTTAATTTTTATGTGATTGATTTGTTTTTCTAAATTTATAAGATAACTCTGCCGAATTATGTGATGAGAATAAATTATTAAAAAAATGTATTGTCATCGATCTTTAATAAGTGTACTAAACTTAAATTTGTCCATTTAAAGTGGGTAAAAGATTCGGTGACATACAAACATTCATATAGATGAAGTTAATAAAGGCGTATAAAGACGAGACAGAAATTTCCGAACGAAGGCCTTATCTGTAGTCACGGCTGCGACTTCTGCGTAAGCCTTGGGGAAATCCCATGTCCTTTTGGTATGGGGCAGATTTTACGTCGATTTTCTTTTAGGGAACGTCTGATCGAGCTTCCGCGGCCTATCTGAGTTTTCTCATTTCCGTTGAGACTTCGTTTGTGTGACTGTGGTACTATTTGCATAATTAAGAAATAATTAAATATACCTACTAGCCTTTGTCATAATACTGGCATATTTAAGTATCTATTACTTATAAGATACTAGTCTATAAAAATAACCTGTACACACAATTTCAGCTAAATAAAATCAATTACATTTATAAGAAAGAAAATGATGTTTTATATTATAATAATTTATGGATACTAACAAATATTCTCATCGTATTGATTAAATTATTTTATACTAGCGGTCCGCCCCGGCATCGCCCGTGGTACATATTTACATTTTCTCTACATAAGAACCATCCTCGTACTTCGAGGAATATAATAAAAAAAGAATTATCGAAATCGGTACAGCCGTTCTCGAGTTATGCGCTTATCAACACATTTTGTGATTCATTTTTATATATCCACTAGCAGTCCGCCCCGGCTTCGCCCGTGGTACATATTTACGTTTTCTCTACATAAAAACCATCCTCGTACTTCAAGGAATATAATAAAAAAAGAATTATCGAAATCGGTTCAGCCGTTCTCGAGTTATGCGCTTACCAACACATTTTGCGATTCATTTTTATATATAAGATTATCCATACTAATATTATAAATGCGAAAGTAACTCTGTCTGTCTGTCTGTTACTCAATCACGCCTAAACTACTGAACCAATTTGTATGAAATTTGGTATGAAGATATTTTGATACCCGAGAAAGGACATAGGCTACCTTTTATAGCGAAATAATATGTACCACGGGCGAAGCCGGGGCGGACCTCTAGTATTTTATATATCAGGAGATCAAAGAAAACAATGGCCAACGCCAAAAGCCAAATTGACATTAATATATAAATTATTTTCCGGATCATATAAATTATTTTCAGCTTAGATTAATTTTCAGTTATTCGCCATGATTGGATTGAGGGAACGTTGTGATATTTAAATTTATTAATAAAATACTGATAATGTTCATCTGTCTATCTACTATAAAATATAATCTATACTAAATATTAAAGCTGAAGAGTTTGTTTGTTTGTTTTAACGCGCTAATCTCGGGAACTACTGGTCCGATTTGAAAAATTCTGTTAGATAGCCCATTTATCGAGGAAGGCTTTAGGCTATATAATATCATCTCGCTCAGATCAACAGGAGCGGAGCACTGAAGGTAAAACCGCGGAGCACAGCTAGTAGATTATATTATACAGTCACCAGTCAGTGTAATGTATTGCAAAACGCATGATTACAAAATTAGTTTAAACAGAAAAATCTAAAAGAATATATTTTCATAAAAGCAATCTAATCCAACTTAATAAGGATAATTAGCAAGCAATTATTAGTAAAATTAATTCCAGTACCAATTAATAAAAATTAATTCCAGTACCAATAAATAACAAAAAATTGCTTGAGCGTGATAAAAAGGAAGCAACTCAAATGAAAAGCATCACCAGAAGATATATAATGAAAAAGTGATAAAAAAAACTGTTTAGTGAAATAAATTACATAGCATACAATTTAAATGTGCAGACTACAAATTGCAGTCGTCTTTATTCTCATTATTATTTCTGAAATAAAAATACATGGCTGTAGACAGAAGCAAAAAGTTTAGAGCACAACATTTGAGTAATTATGCATCCATCTGCCAAGTATTCATCAAATTTGTTTTAATCTCGCAGTAACACAAAAATAGTTAAAAGCTTTTGTATTTTCAACTGATATTGAAAAAGAGGAGGTTCTCAATTCGACTGTACTTCTTTGGGTTTTTGATCTCAGAACTTTCCACTGGGTGAACCGATTTTGATAATCTATACTTATAATAAATCTGTAGAGAGGCCAATTCTGTACATGAAATATATTTAAAAAAAAACTATGAAGGGGTGATAAGGGATCGCTACTGATGCCAAAAATGCAATCAGTAAAATTTTTGTCTGTCTGTCTGTCTGTATATTCGTTATAGAAACAAAAACTACACGACGGATTTTAACGAAATTTGGCACAATTATTCTTCATACTCCTGGGCAGGTTATAGTAAAAGAATCATGTAAATCGGTGTAGAAACACCAAAGTTATACATGAAATACGCTATAAGTCATCGCGCGTGAATTACATGCCATAAGGATTATTTTTGTGTATCAGTTGCCGCGTTCGACGCGCTTCGCGGCGGGAGCTATAAAAAGGCGGCGGGTCCGCACCCGTTTCGCGTTGTCACGGCATCACGTGTGAACGGCTGAACCGATTTCGATAATTCTTTTCTATTATATTCCTTGAAGTACGAGGATGGTTCTTATGTAGAGAAAACGTAAATATGTACCACGGGCGAAGCCGGGGCGGACCGCTAGTCTATACTAATATTGTAAAGCTGAAGTTTGTTTTTTTTTTTACTCTAGAAGCGCTTGAACACAATCTCGCCTGATGGAAAGCTAAGATGCGGTCTAAGATGCGCTAATCTCAGGAACTACTGGTCCGATTTGAAAAATTCTTTCGGCGATAGATAGCCCATTTATCGATAAAGGCTATATATAAAGGTATATATATATATATATCATTATAGATAAAGGTTATATATATCATAACGCTAAAACCAACAGGAGCGGAGCAACGCGGGCGAAACCGCGCGGCACAGCTAGTTCTTTTATATTTGAAAGCTGGTACCTTTTGGTTAGTTAAATTTAAAAGTCGTCTAGTTATAACAAATTTGAAGGCGTTTTAGTTATTTGTTAAAAAAATAGTTAAGTATTGTTTTAGAAAATATTATCTACAATAAGAACAATCGATCGAATCGGATGTTAAATAAAACAAAGTATAAATAAACTAAAATATCAGCTAAATGCGAAAGCAGAATTGCGGCATAGAAATCTCAGATTTTACAATTACATCGTTGCCATCAAGACCAATTCAATACAGTACAATTGAAGTAAATGAACTGCGAAGAACGTATAAATAAAATTATCAAGTTAGGCGAGCTTCCTATAGCTACATCATATCAAGGTCGCTTTAAAGAAATTGCTCGAATATATACTGACAATATTTTCAGATTTTCTCATGATAAAGCTTAAAATTTCAGTTTATTTATGGACTTTAAATGCCAACAATTTCAGTAAACTACTGTTCGGCAATAATGCATAAAATTGAGTTTATTTGCGATCTTTAAATACCTAAGAAATAATAGAAAACTGAAATTTAGTTTATGAGTGTTTTCGGTGAAAGCGAAGCGAAGCGAACATATCGTTTGGTTTACGATACTATTATAATATTATCTATTAAGAAATTTGAAAGCGTTCTAATTAATTAAGCGTTCTAATTAACTCAAATTCATCATACTTTAAATCATAATATATGTACAAAAAATAAATTACAATGTAAGCCAAATATATTACATTTTATTATAAACAAAACCTGGTTTCATCACAGTTTATGTTGTTCGTTCAATATTATTTAAATAAGTTCTTAAGATATAATTAACAGTTCATTCAAGTCCATAAATTGAAAATAATAATTTATTGTGTATTGAGATCTTCACTTATTTGTTCAGAATACCATTTTCATTGGACATCTGAAACGGTGATAAATAACGAACAAAATAAATTATCTTATTTGCCTATCGCTCTTTATCTTACCTTGAAGGTTGTTCTGATTTATTAATTCCAATTTTTATCCAACTATAAAACAATTAAACGTTTTCATATATGTATTTAGTAAATAATGATTCCTCTAAGTATATGGATAAAGCGCGATCGAGTAACTTAGGAAGTAGGGACAAGTTTGAAATACATATAACGACAATAGAGTAGGTATAATTGCAATCTAACTTCCCCAAAAATCAATTCCAATTACCAATTTGATCATTGTATCAAATCCCTTGAAATATGATTGACAGCTTCCCACACACTTTATTGCTTAACTAGCTTTCCGCCCGCGGCTTCGCCCGCGTTTAAAAAAACCCCATATAGTTCCTGTGGGATTTCCGGGATAAAACCTATCTAACCTATATATGTTAATCCAAGTTACCATCTATATGTGTGCTTACTTTCATTGTAATCGTTTCAGTAGTATTTGCGTGAAAGAGTAACAAACATACCTACACACACACATCCATCCTCACAAACTTTCGCATTTATAATATTAGTAGGATAGGATAGGATTGTGTATTAAGCGTTCTAATTAATTACATCCCAATTGTCTAATACGTTTACAGAATTATCGACGTGAGATATCTCACATATCTGAAATTAACATGATTATCTCTATTGAATAGCGAACGTGTTCGTCGGAATAGATCAAATACAAAGTAGCACTCTATGAGTACTATTTGCTCACTATATTATTAGCTACACAGTATAGTTAAGTACAGTACAGTAACTAGTACGATAAATTGTTTAAATAAAAATTTCTATCACGTAGTTATAGAGAGAAGTGATAATTTCAAAATCGATTTCACGATTATTACGAATCGTATTAATATTCGTAATAAAATTTATACGATTTTATTACGAATTTATAACAAATTTATAAGTGTAAAATAATTTATTTATCTTCTTATTTATTAAGAAAATAGATACATACTTTGTTATACTATGAATAATACACGTTTAATTTTAAAAATTACCTTTCTGAGATTTCTAGACAGTATTGTTCACTAATTCTTATAAACATGATTAAAAAAAGCCAGCAGCTAAGTATTAAAAAAAACACACACACTAAACCGCCAGCCCGATCGAAGTACAAAAGGAATAAAAACTCAATAAGCTTAGAAAACGGCTTTACGTAATCGATAGAGACTCTTTAAGACCCTTCTCAAATAATCGCGAAGTCGGCGACCTTAAATCAAGGCGGATATAAGCTGACCCCTAAAAAGAACGGCTAAAATTGATGCGATCAATCTTTGTTACTGTTAACTTAAGAGGTACTGTTCCGTAAAAACGACAGGAGAGAATCGATCGAGTAATAGCAAGCTGGTAACAATCTCTACAACTCTTTAAAACTCCAATTCTAAAACGGTAAATGGCCTAAAGCCGCTGAATGTATTCAAATTCTTAGAAATCAGGTTACTTTGAATACAACTGCTACGTATTTCAGAACTATAAAACTAAAGTCGTACTAAAATCAGCGGCTGACTTGCTACGGTAGATCTACGCCGCGTAGCAAGCGAAGTTATTAATTTCAAGCAATTTTTATTTGAGGTATTACAATGTTATAATACATATTTATACTTAGTCTTTCTCTAAACTAGTGTTGCTTTTGGTTGTATTAATACCATTCTTAGCATTCATTTTGATTTTTAAACTACCCTACTAAATAATAAGGTCAGTTTCTACCGAATTTTATGAAGGTCTGGAGTTTTCGAATGCGTGTTAATTTTAAATTATTAAGAGAATATACATACAAGAGTGTATGAGATTCAAGTGACCCTTTAAATCTTGAGACTGGCCGCTTGACTTTCAATTTTTTTTTTTTTTATTAATATTGCACACATTATAACCTAATGTTTATGAAAAGGGATATTTATGACTTCCTTCTTACAAAAGCATTCATCACGTTTGTATAAGCTTTCAGTTCAAAAATAAATCATGAAATTAATATAAATAACGTAATTATTGACATATTTATATTAATTAATCAATTAGTTATTTTTCAATGTCAATAAAATATGTATACCCATACTAATAGTATTTATAGACGAACTTGAAATTATAAAAGAGCTTTTCCCGCTGTAAGCGCATTATTCAAAGGATGTAACATTGCATCTATTTCCATCCTACTAACATGGATTTATACTTATTTTTATGTAAGTTTCTCCTATGCAATATAAACGCAATATTTTAAAAATGCTTAAGAAGTAAATAAAAATTTATTTGACGTTTAAATCAAATTACACATAGAAAATACCGTCAAATGTGGCTACTTGACCTTTACTTGGCAACTTGACCACACCTTCCGTTTAACAACAAAATATCAAATTTTGTAGAATTGAAAGCAAATTGACCTAACGTATCGATGTTGGTAGGTTTTTAAAATATTAATTGGCAACATATTTTAATTTTAAAGCGGTAACGCTGTTGGTTCTCGCAATATAACGTATCGAAGTGTGACTGTGACTAAGGATCTTTTGCCGGTGTCAGTATTATTATGTTTGTAGAGCTTAAACTGCACATCTCAGGTGAGTACAGTTTTGATATGTTGTGTAATAAACCCTAGAGATTGATTTTACAGTGGGAACTATCCAATTTTAGGCTCATCTGTCGAAATATTTGCTTGGGCATTGATGCCTCAGGTTAGGTCAAGTTGCCATTGACCGCTGCGTGGCAACTTGACCGACGCCTAGGGTTGACACAAAAAAATAACGTGACTGCATTTTTTCCTTCTTTTATCTGTTTCGAGTTTTGCATAGTAAAATCAATAAATTTGCTGCAAATTTCGGACAATCCAGATACTTATACTCTCTTTGATGACAACGATTTAGCATATTTCTAATGAAAAATAAATGTTTCCTTACCTATTAATAAATACCTATAAGTATTAAGTAATATACATATACATATGTATTAAATTTGGTTTAATAAATAAATAGTTCATTAAAATTTGTGTTTTGTTTGTGACAACCCTATCCGACATGTAATGATTTGTATGAAATCATTACAAATCCCGTGGCAACTTGACCAGGTAGCCAGAGCCTAACAGTTTATTGTAAAACTTCGGGCTGCAATATTTAAAAAGTCGAAGACTTAAAAAATAATAGCAACTTAGCCTAAAACAAGAATGTTAAGCATCTACCTATGAAAACTGATGTGCAGGGTCAAGATACCACATCAGTGTCAACTTGACCTGTATTACGTTTATTTGTAAATAATGTTAGATTCAATATATTTTAAAGAAATACCTAGTAAAAGTGAATGATGAAATCATTCATGACATGAACAAATCATAAAATGTTAATAAAAGTTTAACATAAATAAGTTAGCTAAGAAAAAGTAAAAAAATGTGGTCAAGTAGCCACATTTGACCGGTACACGCTGATTATAAACCGACTAATTATATTTGCCGTTGTATACCACAGATTACCTATTAAATAGTTATCATGTAACTTTAACCAAAATTAAATAATTTCTCACCCTTTATATAACTTATATCGTATGTTAACTCAGAAATTACATCGCCGTTGTTCATGTTACTTCTACTGTACCTATTATTAAAGTTATACGATGAAAATCAAAATTCCTGAAAACCAACAGTTGACGTAAATTATCACAGATGTCAATTCTCATTATGTTGTGGCTATAATTATATTTTACAAGCTGTGCCCCGCGGTTTTACCCGTCGTGCTCCTGTTGTTCTTAGCGTGATGATATAATATAGAGTATATGTAGCCTTCCTCGATAAATGAGCTATCTAACACCGAAATAATTTTTCAAATCGGACCAGTAGTTTCTGAAATTAGCGCGTTCAAACAAACAAACTCTTCAGCTTTATAATATTAGCATAGATTGACAAGGTAATTCAGGGTTTTTTGCTCATTTTGTCTCTTGCAAATAAAAGGCGGTAATTTTCGCAGATAATCTTATATATAAAATTCTCGTGTCACAATGTTAGTCTGCATACTCCTCCGAAACGCGTGGACCGATTCTCATGAAATTTTCTGTGCATATCGGGTAAGTCTGAGAATCGGCCAACATCTATTTTTCATATGTACCACGGGCGCAGCCGGGGCGGACCGCTAGTATTAAATAATATTTTTATGGGAATGATCGGATAAGGGCGCGTTTAGAAGTTAAATAAGGAAAATGAATCTTTTAATCTTTCAATATCTGTATCGTTGTAATAAATGTGAATTTGTTTTAAATATTTATCCCTATTTAATAATAAGCAGCTATTTAATAAAGCAGGCAATAAAATGTAATACAACAATATTTGATATGTAAAGACATACTTAAATAATTGTTTATTTATTGAATACGATATTTTTAAACATCTAATTTATTTTAATTTGCCACTAATATAAAGGACAAGATTGAAAAAAAAACATTTTAATAAGAAAGAAAACAAAACAAATGTAGGTAACAAGACTTGAAATAAACATCACAAACAAAAGAACGGATATCGGTATGATAATAATCTTGCCTTTCGAGAAATAGTAAAAAATTCAATAAATTACAAAAGCGATGGCGATATTGTTTTACTGGGGCCGGGTATAATGAAAAAGGCAATGTAGAAAGGTCGAAATGCAAGCAATCGGACTGAATTTACTTCGTGACCTGCAAGACATCGCACATCTGAGAGAATTGATACTTTAGGAGAGATTTGGAATAGAAAAATCTTATATATAAAAATGAATCGCAAAATGTGTTGGTAAGCGCATAAC
>CAJQZN010039343.1:0-11731 GCA_907164685.1 Colias eurytheme | reverse complement strand
AACTGTTGCTGATTTTCAGCGAACGGGTTGAGCAACAAAATCGTCATTATAGCAACTAATTAGCAACAAATAAGCAACAAATTCTGGTGTTGTTTTTTTTTAATTTCGCTAATTTTTCATCGCCAGCTTTACGTACCTCAAATATAGCGTGCACGCATATCGTCAATACATAATTGAGTTTGTTAGACTTATTTCATAATGTCTCTCAATTCTCAAATTGTTTAACGGTGGAACTTCTTCGCCATTATTGAAACATTAATTGTTTTGTCCCAGTCATAAGTTTCCAGTGGTTGTTGATCAGAGAAACATTTGAAAACTGGCTATAAATAAAATTATAACAACACTCAATTTAAAGGGTAGCCTGTTCATTATATAGTTAGGTATACAAACTTTAAAACAAAAACAAAAATTCCGAATTTAGTAGAAATAGAAAAAAACAAACCCTGATTATAACATACTTTATATGGAAAACTAAGCCCATGTTTGCTTTAAGTTCTTTGTGAGATAAAACGGGTTAATGAAATTATGCAAATTCGTAATTCTAGTAAATTTTGTCCTAAAATTATCTAGCTCAGGTCACATTTTATAACGTGTTTACGGCACCTAAAAAGGTGTTTGTTGGTACACTAAATTACTTGGTGTCACGCGATTCCATCCTTATAGGTATCTATTTGTAAGTAAAACGCTACCAAAATATAACAAGGTTACGATGTAATGTAGTGTTGGAGATTCAAATTGCAACTTACTGTTCTGTAGTAAATGTAAAAGAAAATAAACTGCGTTTGGAAAATATTTACAATATTTTGGTAGGGTACAGATTCATCATCTTTTATTAAATAAAAGCTTTGACATAAATGATATCAGTACAAAACCAGGCTTACTTGAGGAGTTACTAGCTCCACCTATGAAATGTAGGCTCTGTAATTTTATCGTACAACGTAATTTCAGTTAACGAGATTTCAGGCCTCTTTAAATGGTGTATACTATACACCTTTTAAAACCATTACTGTACACTGTGTAGTAAAGGTACAATGAAATGACGTAGTCGAAGAAGTTAACATTTTAAATATGAAAATAATCGATGCAGAATAACCAAATACCTCGTCTCATCATTAATATAATGCTATTTTTAACCGACTTCAAAAAAAGGAGGAGGTTCTCAATTCGGTCGGTATATTTCTTATAAACATATTGATCTCTCAATATGCAAATAGTAAAAGCTATATACATAGTTACATATAAAAATAAAATATATCAACGCCATCTATATTCAGTTGAGTTCGTTTTACATGAAGTTTCATGTAAAACGAGAGTGTTTTTGAACACAAGCTGAACGTTCCCTCGTTCCTTCTTGCACGAAGCGTTTCAAAAAATGTCCTCCAGAGGGCAGTTACATAAAAATAAATACCAGTCACATTAAGTGCATTATAAACAGATATCCTGAAACTAAGTATAGAACCTCGTCCTATTCTTTAGGACTTTAGGAGCAAATTAGCTTTAATATCTCAATAAATATATTGCAAATGGGTTGCCTGACAAATTTCAGTCCAGAATAAGATTAATTAATTATTGAAAGAAATATTTTTAAACATTTCACCGGTTTGATAATTATTAAACAAATAATTGTATAGGTACCGATCGAAAGTATGAAGCCCATAGAATATGCAAACGTTAGGCCTATTTTTTTCCGGTAACAACTATTGGGTTGCCAGATATAAACAGATATTAAATCGATAATAATTGTGCACCGGTCTGTTGATTAAATAAAATTTATATGAAAATAAAGATTAAAGGTTCTGGAATGGAGGCCACGAACTGGACGACGAAACGTGGGACGACCTCCCACAAGATGGACAGACGACCCCGAGTGGCAGGGAGCCGCTGGATGCAGGCCGCCGGTGACCGGTCGTACTGGAAATCCTTGAGGGAGGCCTTTGTCCAGCAGTGGACGTCCCACGACTGAAACGAACGAAGATTATTTCATTGCTAACACGGTGGTTTACACGAATTCCGGTTGTCGAATTTTGAAAAATCAAATATTGCTGCTATATAGTGAATGTGTGCGACGGCTTTAAATGGAAAAGGAGACATTTAAACAGCTAACATAGAAATCTAGCTGCTAAGCTGTGTCCTCTTCTGTCGCATGGGATAGTTGTATAGGACCTCTCAGGCACACTTCTCGAATTCTATATCTTCTCTTTTATCGGCATTTCGGTAACATTTTAAAAGAAATGTATCTGTTCTAACATTTTACAGCTTATTCAAATCAAAATGATGTCGATAAAAACATTTCAGGTCGTTTGAGAAATTTGCTTGATTTAGTAATAGCTTATTATAACACTGTTTGTATGCATTTTCTGAGAACATTTACTATGGTAATATATAAATAAATAAATATTTCAGGACAATTTTCACACACGGCATGATCTGATAACATAAAATTTTTTAAAGAGATAAATATAAAAAACCAAAAACTTAGTTATTTGAATATTTCACCTAAATTTTGAGGTTATTTGAATAAACTGTAAATACGAAAGTACGTAGATCCTGTTATTAACTACAACTTTGCCATTGAACTTTTTTCCATAGGACTTGTAGTTTTGTCAGAAATCTAGATTAAATATTTTTTACCCTTAAAAGCTCCCCCCTCCCACTTCCCGAACTCGGGTCGACCGTAATTTATTTTTCCTTTCATTTTTATCACATTGCCCTCCTTTTCTAATGTGTTTCATCCTACTGTGATTTTTTTATTGTTACAAAAACTATCAGCACTGGTCTATGAGTGTTTTATCTTTTGGGGTTGGAAAATTGAGCTTTTTTCAGGTAGGAATTAGTATAATAATTAGGAGTGCGAATCTTATTAAAAAAATAAAGTATTTTTATCCGTATTTATTTAAATAAGACATAATATAAAATACATATGATAACTATGAAATAGGGAAATGACAAATAGACAAATTAAATTTAGAGGATTTCTTATAGCGATACAAAAAAACAAAAACAATAGTAATATGTGGTAATAGTCCGGGATCCATCGCCCATTTTTGCAAGTGATTACTATCAAGCTAATTTTTCGTGAGTAGCTTTATTTTGATGAGATGCCCAATAATTTCATGTACGAAACTCTCGATTGTGGTAGCTTACAGAGGTAACAAGGATAAAAATTTTTGATTTGACGGTTCTCAAATATTTATTACGCAATTTGTAGGACAATTATATGTCTGTTGAATTATAATATTATATATATTAAGTATTAAATAAGTGAAAATAAAAAAATCAGCTGGTTAGTAATCATTTATGATGACCTCGTTATCGATACACATTGGAAAGGGGGACTCTTTGATCAAACCATAGATTTTGTAGGACAAATATTTTTTTGAATAATTTAGATAATTATCTTGAGATTGAACAAAAAAAAACATTCAGTTAGTAATTAATATTTGAGAACCATCAAATCAAAATATTTTATCCTTGTTTCCTCTGTTAGCTACCACAATCGAGAGTTTTGTACATGAAATTATTGGGCATCTCATCAAAATAAAGCTACTCACGAAAAATTAGCTTGATAGTAATCACTTGCAAAAATGGGCGATGGATCCCGGACTATAATATTTATTTAATCATAATGATGATTGATGATTGTTTAATGATACAATGCCAAACTTAAAGATAACTTATTTCGAAATAATCATATTAAACGAAAAGCGCGTCACACACGGTGAAGATACTATAATATTTTATCTAAAGATGCTGTTATATTAAGTATCTTCACCGTGTGTGACGCGCTTAAAATAATAACAAAATATACCTAAGTACCTAATAAAAATAGAAACGAAAAAGTAATCATTGCAAATATTAACTTAAATTATTAACAATTTTAAAAATAGAGGAACTATCTGGACAACAAATGATGCGTAATCAATCAATCAATGTTTGTACCGCAATCTGAAAAAAAAACAGGTGTATTAGTGAAAAGAATGTTTGAGTTGGATCGACCACAAAAACGGTCTGATTACTAGGTGATCCATTGAAATGTTACATTTTTTAGGCCTGACCTTGAGTTTTTTAGAGGACGCAATTTAATTTTTTTTATGTGTAGGGGGGTCAGTGTGAAGCTAAAACCAAGTTTTTGGGGTCGCCACCCTTGTCCCATGGCCGCCATCTTGAAAATAGCGGTTGAAATGGTTTTAACGATATATCTCTTAAACTATTTATCTGATAATAAAACAATTTTAACATTATTTGTTGCAAATTATATTCTCTACAACTTTGATTCAGTAACTTTTTGTCGTAGAACTATAAATAAAAAAATTATAAGCGAAAATGTTCAGAAATTAGAGCTATTTATATTTTTCAATAAAACTTTTTTTTTATCATTTTACGAAGAAATGATATAAGACTATTTTTGTAGATTGTTTTTCGAGGAACAACTTTTATATACAACATTTTTTCATTACGTCAATAGCTAAGGTTTTACAGCCATCCGAAGTGAGTACGTACTCTAAAAAATGCGACCCCAAATGTAACTTTTCAATGGACCATAGGGTACTATAATAGTAATCACTGAAGCTTCACATACACAATTAAAAGATAGGTAGGTATAAATAAATGCATATATAGGTAGGTATGTTGCCAGAAATGTTTGAAATCAATGAATTGTATACAAATCCTAGGAAATGTGTACAATTCCGATACCATGTAGGAAATGTTTAAATATTGTTAAATAACTATTTAATGCATAGATATCCTAGGAAATGTATAATCTTCCTCGGAATTATATATAGTTCCAATATCGTATTAGGAAATGTATAAAGTAAATTATTTCTGTAATAAAACACGTTGTTATTTTTTTTTTATTATAGCACTTATTGAGACAATCGGGTAACAGTCTTACCGTAAAATAATAATAATATGATCATATTATCTTAGTAATTAACATTTCTTAAGTAATTGAACTTATATTCAACCAAATCAAATTTTCATTTGGTAAGTTATCAGTCCCCTCGTCCCGCTGTCCCTGTGTACGTGTCGCAGTCGGATTGTATAATCCGCCGTATTATAAACGGCCGGGGGCTCCTATTTCTGTGTAGTTTTAAAAAACACGAACCTAACCTAACCCACCCCCTTATCCAAACCAAAAATTTCTGATTACGAATTTTCGGCATATTACAAATTGCCGGCCGTTTGTAATACGGCGGATTATACAATCCGACTGCGACATACATACCCCTCGTCCCGCGTACCTTCCAATATCTAGATGTTTTACATTTCCGATTGCTATTTAGGAAATGTATAGATTTCCTAGGAAATGTGTATAAAATAATTTATTTCACACATTTCCGTGCGATTTTAGGAATTGCATACATTTCCTAGGAATTTTATACAATGACGGATTAAATACATTTCCGTTAACCATACACTAATATTATAAAGCTGAAGAGTTAAATCTCAGGAACACACAGTCAGATTGTCCATTTATCGAAGAGGACCTATAAGCTTCAGGCTAGTACTTATAGAAGTGGAGCAATATGTTAAATGTAATAAGTAAATTTAACTATAAAAAGACATAAATAGGTATGAACATAAGTAAAAAGATAAATAAATATTTGAGTATTTCTTAACTTTGATGCTTATTCACGTCACAGTCATGTAAATTCCAAGGACATTAAAAACATACAGACGATAGTTACTAAATATTTAATGAAGATATTCCGTAAATGAAAAGTTGAGTTAGGTTGAGCATAATGAATATTTAAAAAATAATTTGGAAAATCCAAAAGTGCACGCCTCATAATTTTTTTTTAATAAATATTTATTAATTATTATTTTTGTTTATTTAATAACAATTAAACCACATCGAATCAGACCCTGAAAAATGAAAGGGTTCTATTCCTGAGCATACTCAAGCGTAAGAGAAAAAAAAAGACTCGATTAGTAAAGTATTTCGGTCGCTATCGTGTTAACAAGAAAAAGGATCCGCACATACAGACACACGGACGTCCAAGACAGAACTTTTTTAAACTGTTTTTTAACTAGTTTAAATAACAAAAATGACATCAAAAATATCATGAACGTTAAAAATAGTGTTTTTTCTTAATATGTGTGTGTATGTATTATCTTACAAGTGCAATGTATGATACATAAAGACATTTTAAGTTTGAAAAATCAGATGTTTTGCGCGAAGTGACAGTAGTACCCACCTCAACGCTTCGCTTATGAGGCGTGCAAAATTAGTCATCGTACGTATACATCCTACTCTATGTAATGCTATGCTATCTGCATGCCAAATTTCAGTCCGATCTTGATAATTTGATAATATTTACAGCACGCGGTCGAAGCTGTGGGCGGAAAGCTATATAATATCAAAAGACTTACATAAATCTTCTTTTCGTTTTCTTGTCTTTCATAACTATTGACTGATCTAATTTACGGCAATCTATAAGAAAAAAAATATGTTAGTATGATCCACAGACCAGAGGTCTATTTTAAAATAAAACCAGCTAATATGATATATTTAAGAAGACAAATATTTAAAACCTGTTATGTTTGGTTGCGGAAAAATATTCGGGAAAGGACACATAGGTACCACATTTTTTTAAAGTTTTCCTTCTCCTATAAAATCAGCAAATATATAAAGTAACAGGCATCACCTAGTGTTAAATATATTATGTAGATTTATTTGCGTATAATTTCAGAATGTTATTACAGCTAGTAGCTTGACTGCTTGAAGTCAAGCGATTAGCTGTAATTAGCGCACAATAATCACAGGAATTTAATGTTTTTGGATATATATATAATATTTTATTTAAATAAAATAAAGTTTATTTGGCTCAAAATACACAGATAAGATTGGTAGGTAAATTTTTTTGCACATTATAAGTTTAAACAATCAAATGATGCCAGTTTAAACCTCTTTTATTTAAGAAGGTGATTCGTCCGTACACAATACATTAAGATATTGAAGAATGTGCTTTACAATTTACATGCAATACATAATATTATTATATTATGCAATGTTTAATGTTGAACTTACCTTTAAACAATTGTTCAATTTCTTTCTTGTAAAGTCTGGCCACACCGCTGACCAGAATGGAGGCGGTTCCTAGTGATGCTCGTCTGCTAGACCTTCGTTCATACAACATGTCTAGAATTTGTACCCTGAAAATTTAGTTAAAAATAACGTAAAATTGTATTTGAGTAAAGTGGTTGCTGAATGTGGTAAAATTCTTTAATTAAAATCATGTGCAGGTTTAACATAAATTTAAAGTTCAAACTATTGTTAAAAAAATTATA
Organism: Colias eurytheme; assembly: GCA_907164685.1. NCBI lineage: Eukaryota > Metazoa > Arthropoda > Insecta > Lepidoptera > Pieridae > Colias > Colias eurytheme. Next base: position 4,438 of record CAJQZN010039343.1, on the reverse strand, counting down.
AATGCAGATTTTTTTTATAATTTTCGTCAAATACTTAACTACATAATTATCGCAAGAAAGTAAAAACTATCAACAAATAGAACTTAAGTAGGTATGATTTAAGAAAATAGCCCACAATGTTAAAAAAGAGACATTCTATATTTTCTGAGTAGGTAACTAACTAATATCCAGCAAGTCTTTTCATTTGATACACATATTGTACGAACTACGAGTGCATCTCAAAAGTACAGCACTATTTTGTGCGTCCCACCGACCCCACCGTTGTCCCACCGTGGTCCCACCGCGGTCCCACCCACAAAGCAGGTCCCACCCTATTGGATTTTGAATGACGTCACATGGCGTTCCAAGCGTTGTTATCCAAACTGAATATCTGCTTTTGTTTGCTAAGTCGATTGAAGATTTCAAAATTCAGTGCCTACGTATTTAAACATAGGTACATACATACAAGTAAAATAATTGGTTTATCCTTAATAATACTGTATTACGACACGCGGTTTTACTCGCATCTTAATCAAATAGACACATAACACTTTAGTGGAAACGATAAAATTGTATCGGGTCAGTAGATGTTGTGTTTGAATGTTAAACACCAACTTTAAACTTAAAACATTTCACTTTATTATAATTATTTTAGTTTATACTAGCTGTGCCGCTCGTTTTCATCTGCGGGCTAACCCGCGTGCAAAATCTAGTACATATTTAACTTACGTGACACTTAGATAGTGGACATTGTGATCCTCATTGGCAAATTGTTGGTGGCCCGCCAGCCAAACTTTTTCCAAACTATTATTCATATTAATTACAAGCTTTACAGTGGTAGTTTTTAATTTTGAGTTCAACGCAACTTACTTAATGATCTAAGAACGCAACGCAAAACGTGACTGTTTTTTACTACCCACAATAATTATGTTCTTGAGAATCGTGTTTCCCGCGCGTTCGTCACCAAAAAAAAATATTAATAAAATAACAGATTAAAAAAAATATGTTTCAACCGGCACAGATTTTTCTCAAACGTTCTTGTAAGTTTTAAATTTCAAATGGTTTCAAAGGTAGGTATGTAATAATAAAACAAAATACCTAATTTTTAAATAAATATCTAGACTAAATTCTTAAATCTATAAACTTAAATTAATCCATTTTATGAAAATATTTTTTGAATAAAAAAAGAATCCGGAATAAATTATTTTGAAAATGGAATGTTACATGTCTACCAGAATCTGATGGCATATATTTATATATTTTAAAAAATAAAAGATTTTCATGTGGCAACTTTATTTGACAACTATTGGACTATCATATTGGTTGTCTTCTTCGCAGTTGATGATTATAATCTGTCCATTATATTATTTGCTTTTTGACAGCTTCACGCCCATGTAGGATTGTATTGTCTATGTTAAAATGTCATACAAATAATTACCGAACTTCATGGACAGGTCCCGCCCACTTAGTGATGCCTACACAGAATTATTCAATGATGGGTCGATAGATTAAAATAATCGATAGAAATACTCTGTAAAATATATCCGATACAGAAAAACTCTTCTATTAAGTTATATAATTTAAACGTAAAGACAACAAAATTGTAAAATAGAAACCAATAAATAATAAAATATTAGTTTAGTTTAGTTTTAACATACAATGCATAGATATGTGGTCTTATTATTACATATCTTATTAGTACGTTTACGTTGTAATTATTATTTACGTACCTGATTCGATTTATGATAATATTTTGAATTTATAATTGAAATGGTATCACAATCGATAATCTTTTGAACATCACTTCTGGTATCACCCGTCGAGCTGTCAAAAAGCAATTCTTATAGTGGACAGACTATAATTTTTAGGATTTTGTCTTCAAAATCTTTGAAAATGTCAAAAAAGCCGCTGCGATCACAAGCAAGAGGTGTTGTTTACAATGTGTTTAAAAAAATATTCGATGAAGAAGGGTCAACAAATCACAATTTTCAATTTAGAAAGCGCGTGGAAGATTTTATTGCTAAATTGGACTTACCCGTTTTGATACTTTAAATTAAAAATATTGTAAGTAGGTAAGTAGGTAACTATAATATTTTTTGTTGATCATAATTTTATGAAAACTTATTACAGGAGTTTTCAATACGGCTATTTGTCAAGTCCAAGCTGTCCAAGTCAATTTTAATTTTATAATGTGTGTACCCCATGGTGTACCCTAAGTGTGTACCTATTACTACTTACGAAAACAAACATGATTTTATTTTATTTTAATGGTCTTTTTTTAAAAAAAACAATATAATTAAACAATCGAGTTTTGATCTGCATTATCATTACATCCATATTTTCATATGGTATCTATAAATGATAATGATATATACAAATATTTACGCTGTACGAAAATTCAGAATCTTAAATATCATATTTAGATACGATTTGGTTGGTAAACTATGTAACCTGAGCTAGGTATATTCGATTTGTGGATAGGGCGTGGTTCGAACACTCTTCATGTCAGATGCTAGGGATGCCACTAAAATAAGACAATAAAAATAAAGTCAATAAATTTCACTTAACTTGTTATTGCTTTAATCATTCAAAGCTGCAATTAATTTACTACATAAAACTTAAAGCTCAATTATCTTCTATAAATGTTGTACCTAAAGAGATAATAAGTTTATATAAAATAACTAGCGACTTATTTTATATAAACTTAATATTATCTCTAAGGTACAACATTTATAGATAATAGAATTAATTTAAATCAGTTTTATCTCATTAATTTTCACAGTAAACCTGAGTAGTTGAGTACCTTGTCATATTTTCTTACTTAGCACCTTAGACTTAGCACAATCTAAGCAGTAAGCTTAGCACATAATCTATTCCTGAAGTTTAACGTAATGATAATTTCCAAGTTTTCCATTAAAATTAATATGTATCATACATTTTTGAATTGATTAGGATCTGTAGTTTATTAATATGGATAGGTACTCAGTTCAATAGTTATTTTTTTTTATTTTCTAAGTTTTAATTTTTTTGAAGCAAAAGTCTTGAAATGTTTTGTATTTAATACTTATAAGTAATGTTTGTTACGTGAAGATAAGAGTAAAATTATTAAATAATGAAAGTTTTTTGTAAGAAAATTTACGAAAGTTTGTTTGTACCTAACTACTTACCTAATACTTAGGTAAAATTACCAAAACAAAAATGGAGTTGGTTTATTATAGCGTAGCAAGTCTTACATGGAACGCCTCAGAGCCAGGTAACGCCGCATGAGTCATGTTTTTTCGTGCGTGCAGCCGGCTATATCGAATTATAAGACGTTGTCACGTCAATAAAATTTAACCTAACTATACCTTTAGATATTATAGTTAAAATTTTAATTTATACTAGCAAACCGGGCGAACTCCTTTTCGCCGCACCAGAGACACCTTTTCTTTGCTATAAACCTCACGGAGCCCGAGACCTTTCCAACGTATGCAAAAACGTGGAAATCGGTTCGTCCATTCAGGAAGGAAAACCCGACTTATTTTTATATAGTAGAAATTTATATTTAACATTAGTGGTCCGCCCCGGCTTCGCCCGTGATACATATTTCGCAATAAAAAGTAGCCTATGTCCTTTCTCAGGTATCAAAATATCTACATACCAAATTTCATGCAAAACGGTTCAGAAGTTTAGGCGTCATTGAGTAACAGACAGACAGACAGAGTTACTTTCGCATTTATAATATTAGGATTAACCTAACTATGAATTATGCAGCAAATATTGAACACACTCCATAATATGACTACCTAATTTTAGTTTTGTAATATAAAGTATGGCTTCTCAAATAAAACATCATTTCCATTGAATTTTTATTACATCTAAATAGACACTTATTAAATCCCGCATATGAAAATAGAGAAAACTGATTATAATTTTCGTATAAAATAACATGTTCATCTCGCTTTTAAACTAATATATTAGGTAAATAGTATAAAATAATTTTTCAGTGTAAAAGTAGTTAAATTAGATAAAATCCCGACAAAATGAAAGAAAAAGTTATTAGTAAAAGGTTTTTAACTTTTTACGGGATTTGCGATTACATAATAATATAGTAGAGCTGAGGCTCATACAACATAAATTCTTAACTAGCTGAGTGCTCGCCGAGGGCCATGCCTTCTTATGCTGTTCCGTGTGCTCTCGTCTGTCTGGATGTTCCCTTGACCACACGACTTACACTCAGTTTCCATTAAATATGTGATTAACACGTTTCTTAAATACTAGAGATTAAATATCCTTATGCTATAATACTTTGGTAACTTAGCTAGGTTAGGCTTTCATCTCATATATCATTGTGATATTAAACTACGAATGCATCTTTCGTAATTATTTTGTATATTTGTGGGCACATACTGATTTGTAAAAATAGAATCCTACCTAAGACGGCAGTGGCGCGTAGATGAACCCGCATTACAAAAAAAAA
>CAJQZN010039341.1:0-10555 GCA_907164685.1 Colias eurytheme | reverse complement strand
GCCTGGCATTGTACATACTTACTCTGAGACGTTTATTTGAAGACATATAAAAATTTCGAGTATACAGGATAAAGTTTATTTTACCCCATCAACTGTGCGTTTTCTAATTGATCTGTCATATACTTCTGCTTATTGTAATCGCCTGTCAATTTTTTTTTAAGATGTACAATAAATAAACTTTATCCTATTAAATTTTCAAATTTACAGAAACAAGTTTAGAAAACCAATTTTTTTAACAGTTTAAAAAATAAAGGGGCTGATGACGTGCAGGGCTGACGCCTGCCAGGTCATGGCTGTTGCTCTTAGAATGCCATAAATCGTAAGTATACAAATTTCTAGCCTTACAGGGAGACCGTTAGTCCCAGGGTTCACTGGCTCTCCAGCTATAAACAGCTGCTGATTGATATAATATTGTAAAAGTATAAACTTATAAAAGACTTCACCTTTCAGGGTTGAAGGAGCTTAAATGAATCGCAATAAGGGAAATTACTGACGCTACATACTTCACTTATGCTTCGTAAAATACAGTTTAACATACTGCTATCAACTGAAGAATTATAAGATAGGATTTAAACCTCTATTTCTTTAGCGTTAAGTGATATATTTCTATGAACACTTGGGGATATAATGCCGTACTCAGTAGCAGGGTTTCCGTGATATCTTCACGCGTACATGTATTCTGTGCCTGGAGGTTTAAGCCGCGTATACATTACGTTTTATGGTTATTGAGATTAGAATTTGTATAAGAAAGAATGAGTTTTAGTTTCAATTTGAAGACTGTGGTATAGTGGAAAGGCCTTAAATAAATTGCCAAGGAGTGTTTGATTTTCAGTATTCGATAACAATCATGAACTAATTAATGTTATCTAATAGTGTTTAGTGGACGTGTTAAGAAATATATTTTTTTCATTAGTATAATATTATCATAGCTTTTTCGGCTTCTGAAAATTAATCTCTCTAATTAGAATAGACAGACAGATTATAATATAACTTTGGTTTGAGTAACATTAAGACCTGAAATAACTTATATTTTAAAAATATATCGAGAAGAAAATTGTAGATTCAAGCTTGCTTTTTTAGCTTGGCTAGTTGTTCATTGGGGAATAGTTTTTCCTTCGTAATACAAAGCAGATTCACTTGAGACACATTCTATTTTATTTATAACGTTGTGAATGCATTTATTCTTATACACTTTTTACCCAACCAGATAGAGTAGGTATTTATAACAGACCTACAATAATTAGGTACCTACCTAATTTTTGTTGTTTCTTTATATGATTTTTTTTTAAGTGAAACTAAAGGCGCGTTGAGACAATATCATGGCAATAACGTTATTTTGGTATTTTGAAACTTGCCAAAGAAGTTTCACTTCTGACATGTGTGCTCGGCACACACGCCTTTTTTATAATAACTAGGTACTTTACAGACTACGTGTGACTTTTAATAAATGCAAATAATATTTTTTAAAAGTACAGAGGGAAATCACAGCACTATTTAGCGTATTGCATCCCTATGCATACTGCGTCTTAGTCTGTATTATTATTTATTACAACTTTTTATTAAAACATTTCTCTAAAACCATAGCAAGAAGTATATTATGTTCTAGCAGAGAAAATATAAAAAAGCGGTTTAATTTCCACGTAGTTACTTATAATTTATTCAAACGCCTCTGCAGTGCAAGAAGCGGGCTGTTACTTTATTCAATAACAAAAATTAATGTTTAATGAAAACAATTCTTTACAGCGCTACTAAAGAAAGATACAGCACCGCTTTATTGCCACTGAAACTGCGTCCCGCTCAAATAAGAAGCCTTACGAACTAATAGACGCTCCTTTTTATATACCAATTTTTGAGCATTATCATACAAGAGGCCAATACATAGAAAATATTTCTAAACCTATTATGTTTCGTTTTGATCTTTAATTTCATGTAAAAAAAATATGCAAATATTATTATTTTGACAATTGAAACATCGATACCAATTAGATTTTTAAGCTGCAAGATACTAGAATACATTTTCATTGAATACTAGTTAGGTAAATATGTCGTTATAATTAATTAGTATGGATTTAATTTTCTTAACTATCTACTCCAATGTAATGTCAATAAAACATTATTTTTTAACGTGTAGAATGCCTGTAGGTAGGTACCTATAGTGTACACGTGTTTATTGTGTATGTTTGTTTTATTTCCACCAGAACGCTCCATAAAACTGAAACTCAGATCCTTACAAGCGCACGCTAAAGCAATATAACATTGAAGCTTTAATGCAACAAGTCTAATCTCAATAGGTCTACAGCATATTTCGTACGTCACGAGAGACGCAAGCGCGCGACGGTCGATTCAGCTAACAGGTATCCAGCCCGGCAGTCCAACTGTCGCCCGCGACAGGGGAACATTGCAAACCCTCTCTGAAGCCTGGAGCTCAAGGAACCCACCCTGTCATGACAGACTAACGCGTTAATACAACTTCCACTCATAAAAACCCTCCCCGCAATCTATAGCGCCTAAAATAATATGTGAGCAAAAATTAGTATTGCATTATCGCGTATTGCGTTTACATATTCAACAGGCGCTCAGCTTTTGACTAGTGTAAATATAGTTGAAATTTTAATGTTGATCCTTTTTCTATACTATTGTTGATGTTTCTTAAGTATTGTCTATTAATCTAATCTGAGTGCTATTTAATTAAGTGTCTAAGCGTTTTGAAATGTTGAGCTTACTATCGATCTTTAAAGACTATTAACAAGTACTTAGCATGAAGTATTTACATAAAATAAAGTTTGGAGTTATCCTCGAGTGAACGGTAAGTTTAATTTGTAAGCATAGTACCTAAGTAGTAACATTAAAAATGCAAATAAATAGAATAAGTATTACAGCCGATATTAAAAAAAAGCAAACATCTATATATAATTTTACATTGCCTAAATAGACATAGATAATATATACTACGATATGATTATTTTACAATTACTATTTTATTATTAATAGCACATAAATGATATTAGAATACACGTTTAATACATCTCTGTTAATCAATCAAGCTCGAAATTATGCGCAATGAGATTTAGGCGGCGGATCTTAGGTGTAGTGTCGTCTTTGATTTGGGATTTCAATAATAATTGGCATAGTAGTTATAGCGCAAGTATTGATTTGTATTAAATCAATTGATATTATAAGCCATAGGTTCTATTCTATTTTCAATTACTTAAAAACATAGTCAATGAAGGTAGTGATTGAAGCGTTTGTATCTAAATTTATTGATTGGTTCCGATTTTAGGAAAGAGTATTCTAATATTGATTCCAATTCCATATGTATTTTTGAAACATTATGACGTATTTGCATATCTGTTAAAATAATTACACTTTGTAGGGTTTTTATTTTACGCTTCTTGTTTTACATAGTACCTACATGCACAGATAATAAATAAAATACCTACTAATCTATTATTAGAATAAATAAAACAAACCTAAAGTTATGTTAAGATTTAAGCAATAAATAAATAAATGAGCCAAACTACAACACCAAGAAAAATTTATGGATTGCATGAAAATTAACGGCTAAAAGGTGCAAATTTATTTATTTATTTATCTAACAAACCCGACCCAGGGTGTACAATGTACATCAGCATTCATCTGGTGAAAAAGCCATCATTAATATAGATTAAATATTTTCATTAAAGAATTCAAATAAAAAAAAAATTAAAACACCGTCCTAACATAAAAATAAAATAAAAAAGTCAACGAACTAGTTATAAGCTGTTATAATATCAACTATTTAAAATTATTAATTATGTAAATTTAGAACAATATTTTTTCATATTTTATATTAAAGTTATTAAAAAATGCAGATAAAGGACACTTGTCACTACCAGTAGTCCAATCGAGCCCTTGCTTGATTTGCAAAAAAAAATAGGCGGCAAAACTTAAAAAAAAAAATATTTACGCGCGAAAGCTCTCTGGTACGAGTCGGGTGGAAGTTTTTCCATTTTGTTGGTCTAAGATCGCTTATAAATATTGTAGAAATTACTTTTTAAATCTCTATTATATTAAAAAAAATAGTTTCTCACGCTAACACTAATTTATTATTATGAAGGAAAACTTTTGGTTGAAAGGAGTTGTCTTTCGTCGCAGACCGCAGCATTAGGTAATTCGCGAGCGGTGATACTTTATCTTATAATTTATTACAGCTTGTGTTCTTCCAATAATTATTATAATAATGACTGTTTTCGTTGTCAAAGGTTACCATCATGTTGAGCCCGAAGATGCAGCGGTCGATCCGCGTCAACGATGGCCAGCTTATTGCGCTGTCTGAACGCGCGCAGTATGATCATTCGCAGGTAAGGATAAAATTCTTTATAGAATATTATTATTGTAATTTGTTTTCAAACAAATAAGCAAGGGTTTTATTTTATTACTATTATTTATGTTCGTATATAATTATTTTTCACCAATAATAATTAATTCGTAATAGATGAATCTAATGTTACTTAGATATTTGAATGTTTTATTATTTTAACAAAATTCGTTACTCACACTTTTTATTGATATTTAGTTCTTTAGGAAAATAATGCCTCACCTGGGAATCTAAAAATATATTTTTTATAGGCTGGCTATCTTCACAAGCGGAGTTCAGACAACACCAAATGGCAGCTTCGTTGGTTTATACTTTATCAAGTAAGTACATTATTATCTACTATTAGGAATTAAAAAAAAATATATCTTTAAGTGAAAAACAGGTTATTTCATGTAGTTAACATACAAAAATGTTTTTTAAAGATACGAATTTTAAGATAGGTATTGAAAACCGTTGCATTGGTAATAAATAATGATTGTTAGCACATAAATTCCTTTTTACACAAGAAGTTTTGATGATAAATTTAAAAGTGGAACATTGCAAATTTTATTTTGCGTTTTTGTTTTGTTTTAGTTCTAATTATTTTAGATTATCTTTCTAAAATAATTTGAGCTTTTATTTATAATTTTACTATTAGAATCTACTATTCTACTACGAGTCGGAAAATAACAGTCGACCGACCGGAGTCCTCTTGCTCGAGGGTTCGTACTGCGAGAGGCTTAGCAAAGCGCCTATGGAGAGAAATGCTTCTGTAAGTATAAATCAATTAATATTATTTTAATGACAAACTTTTTTATACTCAAGGAGCTAGAGACTTTAAGCATTGCTAATAATTATATCTTTTAAAAAGGTCTAACTTGCTTGTGGTCAAAGAGATATTGAAATTATAACATGTATAGGTTAGGTTTAGCTTTTATGTATAAAATTTATTCATTGAATTGTGTACACATAAGCAGAGTGAAATTTTTATTTCATTGATCTAATTAATTAAAGCCCCGACACGGAATTGGAAAAACAAAGATTTTTATTTTATTACTAGCTGTTGCCCGCGACTTCGTCCGCGATTCGGTCGTTTTTCGTCATTCGTCGTTTAAAAAAAATACGTGACACTTTATTTTTGAATGTTCTTAATTGTCTCTTATAAAATTTAACTACATTAAAATTGAATACTCTGATAAGAAAATCTTAAATCATCGAAAATCATAGACATCGAATATCTGAGGAAAACATGAATGAATGTGATTTAAATACTACATTTCTTAGTAATTAAAATAATAATCTAAATTAAATGTTAATTAAAAAAAGATTAACAGTTTGAGCGCACCATTATAGAATATGTAGGTACCTAAGTAATAAATTACGTTAGTTTACATAGTAACTTTACTAAAAACACGATGACTTTCTTTCGCGCTCGGTACCACAAACTAAACATGTTTGTGGTACGTGGCCCGCGTCACTTTACCCCCCACGAGTTCCCCTCCGTTGCTATGCGAAAATACATTCGTCGCCCTACTGTAGGAAAAATTGTAATACTGCGGCCTGGGCGTTATAACACGCTCAGGGAATTCCTGAGTGCTGATAGACTTCCGTCTATCGGAATTTATACCAATTTTATATTAATATCACCATCTTGAGGAAAAGCTTCTAATGTCGATTTAAAACGCATATATACGGATTAACCTGATGAATTAACATGTTCTAAAATTGAGAAATGAGTTCAGTTTTAAATTCGAGAAATATTGATTTCTTGTATTCGATTATTCGTCGTAGTCGAATACAAAATATATTTAAAGAAACTTAGGTTGGCCTTCAGGCAAAAGGGATCCTATCAAATGATAAACTTGACCTTGTATCTTAAAAGTAAGAATGAAAGGAGCATCTGATAATTGTTGAGCACCAAAGGATCATTTAAAACGCAATACTATAAGAGCTAATATTGTCTAAGAACTGTTTAGATTGCACATGTTCCTCTAAAACTTAAAAGTAGTGATTTCAAAGGTTCCGGCGTATCTTCAAACGAAAGCCGACTCCTTACTCCACTTTAAAGCATTACAAAAAGAACATACTACGTTAATATCGCCTATACAGAAGATGATCTGTAATCAATTGTGAGGTTATAAGCAAACCCACTTTTATATTATTTTGTCGGACCACACCACCGAATTTGTAGATTGATCTTCTATGTTTACCTCTAGTCGAAATCTGTCTGCAATAAGACGGGCCTCTCGCTATTCGTCCGTTTAAAGAGACCAATAGTTTCAATTCTTAATCTTTCATTAAACAAACTTATTAATCGTTCTTGTCTCAAATAATGGTAATATTCGCGTCCCTACTCTAGTCATTGCTTATGCTCATGTTCATCTTCGAGAGATCGAATAATATTATGGTGCACCCTATTATTTGTCAAACGGTCTTCATATTGAGTAAAAGTTTCAGAATTCTCGAGATAAAATATGACGATCGTGATCAGCTGTGAGACGTAATTCCCTCTCAGTGAGGGTTTCGGTCTCACGGGATAGTACAATATGCCATTTGCGATCAGCTGTGAGACGTTATATATACCCTCAGTGAAGGTTTCGGTCTCACAGGATAGTACATGCCGTTCGCGGTCAGCTGTGAGCCGCAATTCTCGTTGTGAAGCGGTTTCAGGTTCGGCATAACACATGTTGTTTTCGGTCAATAGTAAGCCTCTTATCTCTAACGATCCTTGAGAACTCTTATTTCTCATTTTCTTAACTTTGCTCGAATTTCGATATATAAAGATTTTTTAGGTGGCACTGATGCGGGTGAATAAAAATTAAAACGGACTAAGAGTGTTATAATCTCAATCATCATCATCAATACATATAATAAAATTGTGGAAAAGTGATGTCTGTACAATTAAAATATGTAGAAAAAAATTAGCAGGTGTTATTACTATCGAGAAATCGAGAGAAACCATTTTTTTCTCTTAAAAGCTCCCCCCCCTCCCACTTCCCGAACTCCGATTGACCGTAATTTATTTTTCCTTACATTTTTATCATATCCTTTTCTAATGGGTTTCATCCTACTGCGATTTTTTTTTGTTTCAAAAATTATCTACCCTGGTGTATAGGTAAATTTTCCACATAAAATGTCCTTTAAATTATGTCGTATTATATTTTTAACCCCCGACGCAAAAAGACTGGTGTTATGTGTTTGACCGCTATGTATTTCTGTGTGTGTGTGTGTGTGTCTGTCTATGGCACCGTAGCTGGCTAACAGGTAAACCGAATTAGATGCGGTTTTTTTTGTTAGGCAGAATATTTTCCGACGCTGGTTCTTAGATAAAGTGTATCAAAATTGGTTCATCCACTTATTATACCTACATAGGGGTAAAAGTGGGAATGAAAAAAATGAAAGTTATTATTATTTTTAAAGATCGTCGGGAAGTTTATGAAATTATTTATTCCTTTTTCTATAGACTTTTCTTCGTCTAAACGGTTTAGTTACGTGCTCTCTCTCTCTTCAGCCTTTAGTTACGTGCGTGGGACAGGAAAGATCTAATTTGGATTTGTTTCTGGATTTGATAAAAACTGAGTATCGATTAAGCTGATCAGTGGCTACTGGCTACACCATAGATTATTAAAAACATCCGTTTAAGAAAGGAAGGAAATAGAATTTGCTCCTCTCCCCCCCTGGTTCCTAAAAAATAATATGACATAATTTAAAAGAAATTTTACGTAGAATTAGTTAGGCATTACTTTTTTGATTTTCGATATTATATACTAATCATAATTTTTAATTACAATATGTACTTAGTAACTATTTGGTATAGGTTAGGCATTTCATTTCTTGATTTTCTTTAATAATTTGGTACGTAAGTTTTTTAGCTCAGTTTAGTAAGAAATTTTAATAACAATTCTTTTAATTATTTATGGTAGTACAACAGTACAGTATGGTTGTACGTATTTACTCAATAATTGTATGTTAAGTAGTAATTCAGCATGGGCGTAGCCACGGTGGGGCTGGGTGGGGCGCTTACCCTGGCTTTGATCTGGTAGGTACTAATTGTGAAGGGGAGTGGGCGTGGGCGTGGGATTGGGACTGAACGTGGCATATGGCGTGGGAGTGCGAGTGGGCGCGGGAGTGGGAGCATGAAAATAAAAATGATTTTTTATTGTTGCCCCACCCTGAGCCCATGGTCATAGGTCCCATAGTCACTATTCCACGCGAACGAAGTCGCGGGGACAGCTAGTAGACAAATATAATCAGAAAGCTTTGAACTCCTAAGCTCAACCATAAAAGATAGACATTTATGATGTCGGGAGATATTTTTTATATAATATGGAGAACATTTCTTTCATACTTGATTTCTGTGTAGCTTTAACCATTAAGATACACGCATTAAGAACGCACACGCGACGAAAGCTTAAAAATGGAGTTGCTGCTCTGCTCACGAATATGAAAAATAATTGTACCAAGTTTCGTTTAAATCCGTCGAGTAGTTTTTGTTTCTATAACGGTTATACAGACAGACAGACGGACAAACATTTTTGACGTCGATGTCGATCTCTAATCACCTCATGATAGTTATTTAGGAAATATATTTCATGTGCAGAGTTGACCTCTACAGATTTAATATAAGTAGGTATACATATATTTAGATTCCAATTTCCATGTAACGTTAAATTCGACTATATAATAACTAACAGACAACGCAGGTTACTCTCGTTTCCGTAAGTTGAGGCGGCTACATATTCGGTCCTAATAACATGACTTTTTGTGAACGAAACGACAGCGCGGTTTAATTCGATGGCAACACCATCAGAAAAAAGGAAATATAAAGTTAAAGTTTTAAAGTTAGTTAGTTAAAGTTTCACCCCCACCATCTGGATGCATGGCGGTCCACCACAGTGCGCTTTTCTCGACACTTTCTACCAAGAACGACAACCTTGTGGAACGACTTACCATCCTCAGTGTTCCCAAACGGATTCGACACGGAGACCTTCAAAAAAAGGGCATATTTACACCTCAAAGGCCGGCAACACATTCGCGGTGGCCCTAACATCGCGAATGCTTATGGGCGGCGGGCATCACTTTCCATCAGGTGACCCGCCAGCTCGTGTGCCTGCTTAAGCGATAAAAAAAAAAAAAAAAAAAATATTTTTAACGTTAAAAATATTATGATTTACACTATTAATACTATTTTAACATTAACACAAAATATAAGACTGTGAGTGTGTAAAAATAAATCCAGCTAGTTTCACATCACACTTATGTTTATAATTAGGTATACGACATGAAAATATATTAATTACCAAGCAATAATCATACAGATAAATACTGAACAAAAGTATTAACAGTCAAAGTATATTTTTACTAACATCATGTAAATGATGAAGGAATAATAATTATCAACGAACTAACCTTTTTGTATTAGAGTCCCGCCTCGTGATCGAATTATTAAAACACGAAGATTTTTAAAAATGTAACCAATGAACACAATCAATTTTAGATTAACTGTAATGGTGTCTAGTTTGACTTAAAATAATATACATCTACCCTCACTTTTAAAAATGTAGTATATTCACACGAATTATATAAGCGCACCTTATAGGGAAAGGAAGATTTATTATGGGTTAAAGAGTTAAATAAATAAATAACATAATTATATTTAAATTATTAATTTTTAACATTGTATTCAGCAGTGTTAACATGTAAATTGATTTGATTTTTACGAAATCTCATAGATGGCGCTGAATCAAATTTGTCTTTATAGTACTAAGATTCATTAAACAGTTTCTCTGCCCAAATTACGTAAATGACGTAGTTTTTATAGTGTAAAGCTAGATAATAGCATGGCTTACTCAAAAACAACATTTAAACATGAGTCTTTAGATTGTACGCTGTCGTAGTACACGGAATACGTAAGAAAAGTAAAGGTTCACAGCTCCTCCCCCGGAGGTGATAGCATGATAATATGTTTAAAAAAACCTCACACGACCTGTTAGTAATATTCATGCAAAATTTGAAGTCAATCTATGCAGTACTTTTCGAGATTAGCTCGGACAAACATACAGACAAACAGACAAACAGACAAACAGACAAACAGACAAAAATTCTAAAAACTATATTTTTGGCTTCTATATCGATTATAGATCATGGATTATGTATTCTTTTAAAAAAATATTCAATGTACAGTTTTGACTTTCCTACGATTTTATTATATGTATAGAT
>CAJQZN010039340.1:0-15966 GCA_907164685.1 Colias eurytheme | reverse complement strand
TTAGCGGTTTTGTTTATCACATAATAGCTTTAGGATTTTGTGTAAAACCATTTGAGTTAAAAACTGAAAAACTGAAGTGAAGGTTTGTACATATTATTTCATATTATATTAATGATAGTTGCCTAAATCTTAATTGAATTTGAAACAATTCTATATAATTTATTAATTCAGTCTGTTGTTTTAAGAAATATGAGGTGACAATCTCTAACGCCCGAACACAATAGTTCCAAAATTAGCGCGGCCACGGAAGCCAATTGTTTTTCATTTTCAGCCGATTGACGTGTATCCATTTCCTACGACCGGAATAGATTATGAAATAAAAGCCATCACTCGACTGTCGGACATCAAGATACGTTGAGATGTCACGGATTGCTCGTTAGGCGGTAATTAGCTCAGGGATCAGTCATCGCTATCTATTTGGACGGAGCGAAAAATAATTCGTATCGGACGTACATGTGTGGGCTATTCGCGATCGATTCAGGTGGACGAGATTTTTTATTACAATTTGCAAAGTTTTATATGAACTGTAAAGGTTTGGTTATAAACAAACTATATCATGGGGATCTTTAATGTAAAATATTTGATTGCGTTAGGTATATGTTTTAGAAATTGAGATGTTTTAATATGATCCCTGATTTGTAAACCGCAGATTATTATAAATGCGATACGTTGTAGTGGAAAATAAATATGTAGGTACATCAAATTATTGCTACATCCACAGTGACAAAAATAACGTACTTAATTAATATCACTTTGTCTAAAGTCACACAATAGAATTAAATACGAACTCTTAGCTTGATTGAAAGCGGTATCCAGGTTACAAGGTGATGGATGAGCAGCTAAATTATCTCCTCCCTCTCCCTCTCCCCTCTCCCCCACGTCCCCCGCTCCCCCCGCTAACGAGCCACTGGCCAAACGCGATTATTTATAATGTTGATGACAGTACTTCCTATTTTATTTTTGATACCGACTGTACTTTTGGAATCTTGACTCATATTTCTTGATTTTAGGAGGAGGTATTTTTACATTATGCTGGTATTTTTGCAGTCGATGTTTTGCATGTGAAATCACAGCCATTTAGAATAGAAACTCTATTTTAAATGGCTGTGATTTCTTTTCAGTGATGGCTTTTAAGAATAAAGTTTCTTTACAGTTTCTATTTCACATTAATTGCTTTAATTAATCTATGTCTGTGTTTTTTATGTTGGTGTACCATTTAGGTAAATGACGTTTGTTTAGATTTAAACTTCACTTTACAGAACAAGCAGTAGCTTTATTACTTACAATTTACATTAGGTATTTTGACTTATTGTCTAAACAAATTAAATCTAAATTAGTACTTATAACTCCATACGGAAATAACTCTATATAAGGCACTTTATAAGGACCATAAATGAAGACCCATGCCGCACGTAATATTGTCAATACACTTCGGCCATTTATAGAGATATCTAAGTGGGCGACGGAAGTACGTTATCGTATATATCGTCATATCCGCACCGTGCAATTATGTGCCTTTCCCACGGATGTCACCTGTTTAATGTCATGGAAATTTCGAGAATAACTGGAAAATTGTAAGGAACTAGTCTCAACTCTCAATACATAGGTATTTATTATCTATACCTACTAATATTATATGTATAGCTGTAGGGTTTGTTTGAAGGCGCTAATCTCAGGAACTACTGGTCCGATTTAAAAAAATATTTCGGTGATAGATAGCCCATTTATCGAGGAATGCTAAAAGCTATAGGTATATCATCACGCTAAGACCAACAGAAGCGGAGCAATGCGGGTAAAACCGCGGGGCACAGCTAGTAATAGATATATAGTGCTTTTATAGTTATGGAGTCAATGTTATTAAGGTGATCTGTTAGGATATTATGTATTTTACGTATAAATGCGTGTAATATAGAATTAAAAAGAAGGTGGGCGGCGCTTGATCCAATACGCCCTATACTGTGAGGGTGGATCCGATCCATATAAATGTTCTATCAGTTATATGAAAATAATATATTTAGGACTATTCAATACAATACCTATTATGCTATGCTATATTATCTACTCTCACGTCAATACTAAACATTGAAAAAAAATTACATTCACCGCGTTTACAAATCGTAATAAAAACAGTAATAAAAAGTATAAGGGAAAAACAAAGTAAAGTATAAACCTAGTATAAGGGATTTTAAATAATCTTTGTTTTAATTTCATCATTAAAATCACGAAAACACAAAAAGAGAAAAATAAGTGTCAAAAACCAAAAATATAATGACTCACAACGTGGATTTATTAAAGAAAAAGAAGGATAAATACATGTAAATAATTCAATTGTTACTGTTTAAGATTTCAAAGGTAGTGGGCGCGGCGGGTGGCGGGAAGCGCCTGATATTAATGCATTGATAACCACATTACGGCTATCAGACATCGACAAAGCTTTAGATTAATTTCCGAACCAGTTTGTACTAATTCGATTATCTATAATGTCACTGTAGGTGTTTGGATAAATCTCGAATATAGTGGGTTGTAATGACTTACTTAGCATCCATACTAATATTATAAATGCGAAAGTAACTCTGTCTGTCTGTCTGTTACTCAATCACGCCTAAACTACTGAACCAATTTGCATGAAATTTGGTATAGAGATATTTTGATACCCGAGAAAGGACATAGGCTAATTTTTAGCCCCGGGACATAGGATAGGTTTTATCCCGGAAATCCCACGGGAATGGGAACTATGCGGGTTTTTCTAGGACTGCGCGGACGATGCCGCGGGTGGAATGCTAGTAAGTTTATATCTTGATAATCTTTATGCAGTAGGTAGTAATCATTAACTGATATGTTGACAGAAAGTTAAGGCACTGCTAATATGCACTTAATCTATAAAAATGAAGCCCTCTATTTTGATGAGTTTGCTATTGCTAGGGGAAGGACAATTTGCGCGAAGACAGGACAACGTTTGTTGGGTCAGCTAGTTTCTTAATAAATTAATTTATCTACATGATAATATTAAAACTATTGAACAAAACCTTCGTTATTTTCAAACTAAATTTAAATTACTTCGTAGGTACTATTCACGCACATAGACGCTACACACAGTAGAAAGTAAACTGTCTTTATTGACCCTTTAGTTTCCAAAGCGTCATGTGACACTGTCTTCAGCCCATTTATGCTAATGTTGCATTGTGGCCGACTCTTCATTTGTTCATCTAAAAGCAAGCTATTGTCATCCTGCCCTTTGACTTCTATTGTGTGTTTTTTGTCACTACCATGCCGGATTATTTTATTTCCGTTATGCTATAAGGCTTTGTTGTACCATGTTTTATTTAATTGAATCCGTTTTTTGTTTTGTCAATTTTGATTTTTGATCATCATCAAATGACAGTGTACCTACCTATTGTAATTCATTTAAATTTTTATGAATATGGTTATGCTTATGTTTACATTAATTGTGTTTAGGGCGATGCATATTTTTTATATTTCTTCAATAATTTTTGTTTTTCATCTGAATTTAGATGATTTTTTTTTCTTATTGGCTTAGGGACATTTCTGATTTGATACTCTTAATCAGAAACATCCTTACAAAAGAAATAAGTAGGTATTATAAGTTATAAGATCACAAATGAGTACCATTATGTCAATTAGATATTTAATTTAGCATAATTAAATATAATATAGTCTACATAAATGACCTTGCAATAATAACATAGGAATATGTATATGCTAAGAATAAACAAAGCCATCTTTATTGCCTTCCCAATACACCACGTTGTCAGTACAACAACTATCAGAAACAATTTCCTAATATAATTCCCTCTTCGAATTCTGCCTCGTCACGACCGGGACGCCATTCCGTATTGTAATTTAGATTGTCATTCAAATGCCTCTTGACGCGAGACCTTACACAGTGGCACTCGCTGTCTCGACACCTTCGTCGACTACAATCTAGCTACTAAACATTACAATACAGTTCATGCTATTTTAAACTTTAACGCACACATAAATGGTAGCATTTCCCCTGACTGTACACCGCTGCTTACGGGGGGCATCGGTACTAAACTAGGCGTTTATATTTACAGCCTCTGTGTAATTTTTATCGTCTGAAAGGGATGTGCCTTTATACAAAATGTGCACTGTGTGAGGAATGAGGCAATGCTTAAGTGAATCGGTGTAATCTAGAAACATCCTTTGAACAACAATTTTACGACATACTTATTCTAAATGCATATTATTTCCTTTTTATCTATAGTTTTACAGATACCCCCATTCGCATCAACATTGTAAACCTACGATTAGCAACATTGTGCGCACAACAAAAGAAATGATAAAGAAAATTAAAGGTTTCCGATAATATTTTACGAGTGTTGTGAGCGACAAAACGATGGCCGTAAAAATAAATATAGGCAGTGGAAATGGGTTTTACTTATAACCGCTTAAGACATACGGTTGATACGTTATGTCCGATCATAACGTATTTAGACTAATGCATATTAGAAATATAATGAATGGTGATTGCGCGGTAAAATTTAATTAAAACCAGTAGACAATTTGATTCTTAGTAGAAGCAATACGTAATTACAGACCGAGAAACATTGTAAGCCACAGACTCGTTTTGACGGTCAATTTTCTCCACAACCATAAAAAGCGTAAACATGACTACGTTAATAATAAATTACATACATCTCAACCGATACGATACAACCATTTGGAAACAAATGCTAATAATTACTTTCCAGATATTAAATGTGAGAAAGGGACGAATTCTTCAGGCGGTGTGCGGAATGAAACAATACTTATTATGGTTTAACATTGCCGAGAATTATTGCTAAATAAATCTGACGCTTCATTTGCATCTGACGTCCGTGTATTGTGTTTCGTCTGTATCATATTGCTTTTACACTAGAGGACGTTAATGAATACGATCACTATTACATGTGTACAATCATCGAGATTAAAGTTTTCTTCGAGTCTTATACGTACAGTAACATATAGCGTCGAATAGGTATTGCTAGAACTTTGTATACGTTTATTGCCTTCGATAGTTGCCACCATCGTTTGGAGGATTCCATTGTTGCATTCATCGCAATGATCTGGCATAGTTGCGTCGTCTTTCAGCCGCATCCGACATTTCCATTGTTGCGATTTTATTGCCGGTGTTACCGTCCCCGCGGTGCTCGTAAACAACGCGGCGCGCTGATACCGGCCGGGATCCGCGCGATGAGACCCGCGACCGCAGAACGCGCCTCATCGCGCACCGGAGCCACCGCAGAGACGAGTTTCATTCGTTTCTAATAAATTGATACGAGGCGGTGGAACTCCTCGCGAGCCTCGCGATTGGCCGACGGTTCCGCACTCGGGCCCCAGCTGTAAATCAACTTTACAACCTTTAATTACAGATATTTGCCGTCTCATGCGAAGGGCCGATATCGGAGGGCCGCGCTCGCGAAAATATCGCATAATAATGGGTATTGACCTGTAATGGCTCGCCCGTAGGTACTGTGCCGCCTTTGTCTCGATCGACGGAGCGAGAGAATATTCTTCTCTGAATGATTGCCAATTACATCGAATGGCCTCCTGAATTCCGAGCGATACAACGCTTAAATATATTCTGCGGTTTGATTTGCCTCCGTATTGATTTATGCGTTATTCAATTTGTGGCGCGAAAAATTTCGTGGCAGGTCATATTCAGATTTGGCTTAAATCGTTCATTTAATCACGCGTCTTAAATTACTCGTCGCGATAAAACTGTCAGTTTGGAGAGTGAGTCTAATAAGAAAGTGTTATTGTGCGTCCGCGCAGTTCCCCACAATGTTGCACCGGATAGGGCGGCCGCCATTTTAATGTCTCTCAGACGGAATTACGCTGGATTGTTCTCAACTTTACTGCCCCTTATGATTGATCGTTGTATCCTCGGCCTTATGTCATTCTCGCGCCGTATCTCTCGGAATTCGTACTAAGCAATAAATACATATTGAGTTATGGTAACTTGGCGAGATTACTGCTCACTGCTGCTCGCGTATGAATCAGATCCATCAAACGTTAATAAGCTTAAATTTATTGTGAGAGCGTAAATCACTCAGGATACAGATCCTATTTTGGAAGCTAATAGAGGTTTAGTGCCTATAAATAATTGTCTGCCATGATCCTCAGTTTATAACAAAATTATAATAAAATAACATAGAAACATAACTTGTTAATTGCTTCACGTAGGTACCTACCTATACTTTTTCTATAAAATCCAACTCTAGATTATTCATGGATAAGATTGTCATAACTACACACACTACCATACTTTTGTCGGTTATTTCATTAAATAGTATAGCTTGGTGTGAAATTAACACTATCCCGATCGTATTTCTAAATTAAAAGCGCTTCGTCTCAATAAATTCTTCCGTCCATAAACACTTAACGACTCCCTAAACAGGGGTTAGGTGTCTTTTACTACCAACATGTGTACGATTCGGAATTTACATTGGAAATTCGCTTGATAATATTATTATATTGCTGATGCAATCTGGAAGAAATTATCAGTTATAGGTAGTGTGTGTAATTTGGTTATCATTCTGTTTTTACGGGGAGATTGTAATAACTTCCGATATAAATAAAAAGATCTAAAAATACACGTTCATTGGGAGTATTTAACACCTATAGATGTTCCTTTGTTTAACCAGCCATTTAAATGCACATCGAAAGCAGGTGGTTCGTTGCAATATAAACATAGTCGAGTAATTGATTGATAGCGGCTCGGATCGAGTGGGGCGGCGCAATCAAACGCGTATCAAGCCAATAGGAGCCGGGCCTCGCCTCGCCGCGCCAGCCGATTGGCCGCCGCCGGGGTACGGCGTAAAGGGCTCTTGATAAGTGCGTCGATTCGATTCGATCGATTATCGCCCGTGTCAGCACCGGCCACGATCTGATAGGCTCGCACTCTCCATCTAATCAAACACGACGCATCGCAAGACCTCGCAACATTGAGACATGAACACCTTAAGACCTAATCCCACCATAAAATAACTAATGCATTTAAGAGATTAGCCGGCTAATCGGCTGTTATTTACAGTCCTTTATCAACACTCGGGGGCGTTCGAGCTGACGATTTACGAGAGACCGTTTCGAATACAAAAGAGTTAGCGATTCTAAGCGACATCGAGTGCCAATAAATATCGAGTGAGGTGCGAATGATCGACTAAAATGCAACACTGTTACTATTGCGGGACCTGCTTGAATTATACATTCCGTATGCGCATACCATAAAACGTGTTCATAAAGTGAAATTCATAATACAAATTTAGCGTAAGGTTTCGTAGGAAAAGCAATAATTTGTCACAATTGGGTACGATTAGATCGGCTCTGTCGGCGATTTGACATACATCGTAAATTACGGTGTAACCGGCCGTTTCGCGAAGCGGCGAGCGCTGTGTCCGCGCCGCTTTATCGATGCGTTCTGTATTTGGCCGGTTATTGCAAATGGCGAGTGCACGTAGCGCGGCGCACGCGCATCGAATCGCGCGTTTTCCGCCAGCGCCGGGAAGGCGTTTTGTGGAAATAGTTATTGGGGTGATTGCTTTCATAAACAATAGCTTTTGTCCACAATTCCTGTAACTTGGCTTGTTATTTATTCGGATAACGGTGCTCTCGGCGGCGTGTGATAACGAGCTGCATTTATGTAATTGTCTTGGATGTTAGACTATTGGCGAATGGATGGTCGTGTGTATTATTTGCAACGTTAGATTGTAACCGATCATTACACAGTGTTGATGTTGAAAATTGAAATGGGATACACGGAATATATTGAGCTATTCGTGATCGAATGTTGAACGATTCTGTGAATGAGAGTTGGAGGAAAGTATTGCAATTTTCATAATTATAATGTTGGGTACAACTGCTATAAGACATGATTATCCTCTAAAAAACGTTAAAACGTAAATAACATTCACGCAATTAAAAAAATCGATGATACAATGGAAAATTAAATCTATACTAATATTATAAAGCTGAAGAGTTTGTTTGTTTGTTTGAACGCGCTAATCTCGGGAACTACTGGACCGATTTGAAAAAATTTTTCTGTGTTAGATAGCGCGGAGCGGAGTCTAAAATAAGAACTCTATCTACCTATAGGTATCTAATAGGTACCTACGCATGTAATAATGTGTTCTAATATTAATGACAAACCTACATAACAAACCCAATATAGGTAACAACACTAAATTGTACACAGATGTGCCAGCAGCAAAAACAGCACTGTTATATTGATGAGCGAAACATTAGCGAATACCTAAACGACTATTCGTCAATCAGTCTTCCCGCTTACACTTAATCATCCCCCGGATAACCCCGGTTAACTCCCAGTTAACTCCCGGTTATCCGGGGTGGTATCCGTCACCCTGGAGATTAATTACACAGCTCATGTACTGGGAATGCCGTGGAATTGGGTTTATTGAAATTCTGCTCATCAATTTGAGATGTCAACTATTTTGGTATCGATGTGGGAAGTGCTGATGAATGGAACTCCTTGTTGTTAATGTTTCTGTTATTTTATGTCTGATTTTCGATACTTAGGTACATCTCATGAAAATTTAGATAAGTAATTACCTACGTTTGTAGAAAGTATTTCTGTCCATTTTTTTATTTACATAGCTACTAAACTCATATCTCTTTCAATATGTACCTACATAAATAAAAAATAATTCAAAATCTTCTTTTGAATGCTCGTAATAAATCTTAATTATCTGAAAAACTAAAAGAACACAAAATAATATGTTTTATAATAGCTCTTCACACGTTTTTACCATTCAACATTGTTGCATAAAAGACATTGCATTTTATATCAGCAAGCGTAAAATGATATTTTCAGAGCGAAAGATGTACTCAAAGACAATATAGGCGGAAGGTTCTAATTAGGGATGTAACGATACCGATACCGATACCGATATATCGGCCGATATATCGGCAAGCCGATATATCGGTATCGCCGATAATAAATCAACCGATACCGATATTTTTTTATTAAATTCTTTCTTTTCTTTTATGTTTTTGCATTGTATTCATTCATATTGTTTTATTTCTGTTTCTGTAATAGTGTTAAGGAAGAGCGGAACCTCTTGACACAAGCATTTTATTTGCTTACTAGGAGTGTTCCAATCACAAATTTGTTTATGTAAAGGAAAGAAATAAATAATTTTGAAATTTTTTAATTTTTAACGTGATAACGTTTTTAAAATCGTTTTAGTCGGTTGACATGTTCATAAACTTGTGTCACACCAAAACCTCACGAGCGCGATCGCAGGTATAACGAGAGAGAGACGGACCGATCTCCCGTTTCATCTCGAGCGCTGCCACTGCATTATGTTATCACGTAAACATCTCGATCGTAAACCTACTTTACAAACAACCAATTTTTTTGATATCAAATAATTCAAAAATCCGCGCCCATTGCCCAATGAACGATGCGGGAGGCCGCCAGCGCGTGCGCACTTTGTTTTCTGAAAAAACTCTACCAATTAAATAGTAAACTTTTATTAGGTACTTACTGATTGTACGTGTATTACTTAAAGTTTAACTGACTTCGTAAAATAATAATACTAAAATAAATGGTTTTGTTGTTTTTTGATTTGGCATTTTTATTTAAAAGAATACGATTAACAGTTGTCTCTGTTAAATGTTGGTAACTTTTTATGCATAATTCACTAGATATTTATTTTTCTACCAAGCCATCGATATCGGTATCGGTATCGGTATCGCCGATACATTACTACAAATATCGGTATCGGTATCGTATCGGCAAAATCATGTATCGTTACATCCCTAGTTCTAATTAAACTGGTGTTAAACTCATATCTTTTGATGTGTTAAGGTGATATGGATCGCTGGGTTTCATTGGTTTGTTCATATAGAGTAGTATAATATTCGACATAAAAGTGCTATTCTCAGTTTTCACCTAACAATTTTTTATCGGTCCTTGGGAATCGAATTAGTATTTTACTCCTATATAGTGTATTTTAAATAAATAAATTATAATTATGTAGGTTTAGCCTTAGCTACCTGTGTAGGTACCTACCTACCTGTAAATGTACGTACATTAAATATTATACAATGCTGGTATATAACAGTAAGTATATAACATAAGATACCTACATGATATCTTAATCGTACGTAGTCAATAGTCGATATAAATGTAGGTAATGTTTTGATTAGGTATAAAGAAGTCACTAAAATCATACCAAAGGTTCAATGTATGAATTACTCTTCTCTGTAGGTACTTTATTAGATAAAACAATTAACACGCGGAAGAGTTATATTTAACCGCATCCAATACAGTGTTGTAACGTGTAACGCGTAAACATGTAATAAAGAAACACGGAGATATGTGGGCCATTCTTCGTCACGTCATTACGTTTACGAATTACAATAAATCACTTGCAAACAATCCGCCGTAATGTTCCGCTTCCGTGCCACACAAGCGCACTAGACGACGTGTTGCCAGCTTCGCGAATTGTTGTGTGGACTTTACTTTAGTGCTAGGTTTATGTGGATGTTTTATTGTAATTGGATTTATTAAAGATAAAATATATTTCGTAAAATAGTCATAATGAATACCTAGGTACTCATCTGATTAAATTCTTGGTATGAAAAATATTGAATTAAATTCTAAATAAGCAGTTTTCGGATCAAAATTTTTGACAAACACAATGTCGCGAGGGTTCTTACCACTTACAATATGATGGTGATATCACGTGATATTTATATTTTATAACCATAAACAAAATATGAACATTATTTCAGCATTGTCAACTGTCCTTTCAAACACTAATTAAGAAGTATTAGGTAGGGTAGACTGGGTACGATTGAAACAAAGGACGGTTGAAACAACACGAATATCTCGCAAACCGTTGGTGGGGGGGTTAGGGGTCCAAGGGGAAAAAGAAGCGCACAACTGTTCTAAACACGAACCACAATGTTGCGTCTACCTCCGCGTGCTTCAGCTGATTTTATAAGACCCTATTGTGTTTTTATGACCAAAAGTAAGTATTTTTGCTTGGAGATTTTTCCAATTATTAGCGTTTCTATTTAAGTGGCATTATTAAGTGTGCGTTTTTGTTTGAAGTGAATCTTGTGGAATATGACATTGTGACTAGTTTTTGTGTACCATTGTTGTTACAATTACTATAACTGTATTTTACCTAAAGTAGGAGTTGGGGACGGTTGAAACATTTTTTTTGGGTACGGTTGAAACATTGTTTTAATTATTTTTTGTGTTTTTAGATGCCGATAGTACGTGTAAGAGAGATTTCGGGAAGAGAAATAAACTTATCTAAGTACAAAGATGCATATGAGGAGGTGAAAACCGGAGAATCATTGCGAAAAGTGGCAGAGAAGCACAATTATTCGCTTCTAAGGTAAATTCGAATGCGAGATGACTCTGGCGAACAAGAAATTAAAAAAATGGGATATAATAGAGGATATACCAATATACGGTATAATAATATAGGGCAAAAAATCAGGAAGTCTACTATTTCCACTGACACACCAGATAAGGAAGAGATAAAAAAGAGCAAGAATTAATATTGAAACGAACAAGAGCTAAGCAAGTGAAGAAACGATTGGATAGAGGAAAAAGGAAGATATTTGATGGAGGAAAATGTAAAAGAAACACCATAAAAGCAAAAAATAAAAATGTACAAGAGGAGATATCATCACAAGATGAGGAGCAGGTTCTTCTGTCTTGTTTTTATGTCACCATATTTAGAGAGCAGACCTTATTGTAAAAGAGTTACTTAATTATTGTTAAATTTAAAATAAACAATCAATAAAACATATTTTAATACTATATTTTGTATTATTCGCATATTTTTCAACTGACCCCAATCACTGTTTCAACCGCCCCTGGTATGGGGACGGTTGAAACAAATCGGATTTATTTTTTTAATTTGATCTACTATTTAAAATAATACACCTGGAACTAAAACCACAGTGCCTATTATTAGACAGATACATGCTCTTTTATTTAACATATATTTTTCATCGCTCGGGTTATAAAAAGCAAAGTTATGGTCGTTATAAGTGAAATTGTTTCAACCGTACCCAGTCTACCCTACATCACATCGTTATCCTGTATTTTGCACATCATTTTATAGAGAAAGCAAGTGATTTTTATATCCAGAAACACAGGTTTAGTCTAATTCTAGCTTGCCAACGAACCATAAAGTTATGATCGGACACACCGTCACACGTAAATCACGTATCCCGATGTGCCCTCGCCTTTATGACGCGTAAAAGGTTTATCGCTCTCCGCGTAAAGCTTATTTGATTTGACTTTTTATTGATTTATATTTGGATTAGCGAATACCTAAACGACTATTTTTTCTGCAGTTTCTATGTATTACCAAATTATTATTGAAGTAAAACTTCTTTAGGCGCGACTAGGGAGTAACTCAGATTTTTTTTCTGACGGAAGTAACGCTGTGTAGTTTCCGCCATTTAAAAATAATAATTCTGATTGGTTGTAAGTATATGTCATATACTACACGCTTCTTGACTTATACGCCAGCTAGTGGCAAATATCATAATCAATTAGGATTATTTATTTTCAAATTTTCAAACGGATCAATTGTGAATCAATGATATTATATATAGAAACAAGAGGTAGATACGTCATCAACGCACTAAAACTGATTCCGTGAATTGGTCCTATTTGGGACCAATGCAATCAGTCAGATTGTCACCGGTCCCAGTGAGCGTATATGCCGATAGGTACATTAAAGTTGTCGAAAATGCCTTCCTGTGTGTTCAGAAAGTGCACGTATTCGTGCAAAAAAATAAAAGATAAAGGAATATCATATTATCACAGCAAAATATATTAAATTATTACAGTTTAAGAGTAAAAATAACAATTTACAATTCTTTATGAATGACACTTGCTTGACACGTGTATTGAAATAATGAAAGGGATAAAACATTGCTTCAATCACTAGTGTGACAAAGCTAGCGTACACTGTGTTCAAAGATTATCATGTAGATACGATTATTGAAAATAGAACGGTTATTCTATTAATTTCGATTTTGGTAAATACTTGATTATTTTTATATTTAAATCCACAGTTTACATCCAGTGCATATAATTAACAAATATAGCTATTTATTATATACAATGAAATCGTGATGGCAAAAATGTTTGTATGCAATAATAAAATGATTAAATATAAAAATAAAATGATGTTGAATATACGTAAACATTAAAGAAAAGATTATCGCTACTGACGAAAAATGCTATTTGCTTTTCTGTAAATAGCTATTGAACATAAATTTTATTTGTGTTTTAGATAAAAAAGGCTTATTACTTCATCCTTTCTTTTATTTCATCCTTTTTTTCATCTAGGCACCACCATTATTATAATTATCCTAGAAGTTGGAGTGATGACCTTGTACGGGTTTCGGGAACTGCCTTGAAACGAATAGCGTAAGATCGGTCCTTATGGAGTTCTATAAGGAGGATTATGCAGTATGCTCAGCAGTGGGTGTTTATCGGGTCAAATGATGATGACCGAAAACGAACACCACAGCTAGTAATAAATACTTAATACAGTTATATCTCCAAAAAAAATTGTTTTTTTCATTGTAATACGACATCATAATAATCATAAAATAGTAAATGAAATTGTCACATTTATTTACTTGTGCAGGAAACCTAACATCTATATTCTATAACATTGAACCTTCTGTGTCGTTAGTCTATGCCAATTACCATGGCAACTATTTGTTTATTTATATTTAATTGGCGAATTCTTATGACTTTTGCTTACACCTGCGCGGAAGTGACAAACTATCTTTGTCTTTTTTATTTATATCATTTTATTAGAGCCATCTCTCTTATACAGTCTGTCAATGTAATAAATTAAGTAAAATGAAAATTGTATTTGTGTGTGCCTGACACTGCATATGAAGCATTTTTTTTTGGATATATTGTGAGTATATAACGTATCTATTTGTGAATAGCAAAGTGAATGAAAAATTCAACAGTTTTAAAAACATTATTTTAAATTGCAAAATTTTTTGAAAATCTCTAAATATACTTGTTTATTTATTACTTTTAAAATAAGTAAATTAAAAATAAATTTTCTGACAATTGCGACATTTTATAATATTCAATAACAAGGTTATATTGACATGTGCGTTTTACTTCAATCGCGCGTAAAGGTTACACGCACACACTTTTTAGGGTTCCGTAGCCA
Organism: Colias eurytheme; assembly: GCA_907164685.1. NCBI lineage: Eukaryota > Metazoa > Arthropoda > Insecta > Lepidoptera > Pieridae > Colias > Colias eurytheme. The sequence goes on along the minus strand of CAJQZN010039340.1, from coordinate 1,741 downwards.
AAATGGCAAAAACGGAACCCTTATAGTTTCGTCATGTCCGTCTGTCCGTCTGTCCGTCTGTCCGTCTGTCACAGCCGATTTACTCGGAAACTATAAGTACTACAGTGATGAAATTTGATGGGAATATGTGTTGTATGAACCGCTACAAAAATATGACACTAAATAGTAAAAAAAAGAATTGGGGGTGGGGCCCCCCATACATGTAACTGAGGGATGAAATTTTTTTTTTCGATGTACATACCCGTGTGGGGTATCAATGGAAAGGTCTTTTAAAATGATATAAAGTTTTCTAAAAAACATTTTTCTTAAAGTGAACGGTTTTTGAGATATCAGCTCTCAAAGTCGTAAAAAGTATGTCCCCCCCCCTCTATTTTTATAACTACGGGGTATAAAATTCTAAAAAAAATAGAGGTGATGCATGCTAATTAACTCTTTCAACGATTTTTGGTTTGATCAAAGTATCTCTTATAGTTTTTGAGATAGGTTGATTTAACTGTAATTTATTATATTTGCTGCTACGGAACCCTTTGTGCGCGAGCCCGACTCGCACTTGGCCGGTTTTATTTTTTTATTTATTTGGTGATTGATGCGTGGTAAGATACGGTGATGAGTTCGTTATAATTGATGCATAAGTATCTTAATTCATCGAAGGAAGACTTCTGATTGAGTTCAATAGATTAGGAAGCATCCATCACAATCTCTAGAAGTGAAATTAGGCATAAAAAATTTAGAGTGGTATCTAAGATAAAGATGATGCTTTTTGTGATAGCTTGTCAACAAAATAAGTAATATTCATAACCATTGTTCCAGGAACCCCAATAAACCGACTGCCTATAATGGCCAAGTCAGTGCTGGACCTGTACGAGCTGTACAACCTGGTGATAGCGCGCGGTGGCCTGGTGGAGGTGATCAACAAGAAGCTCTGGCAGGAGATCATCAAGGGGCTGCGGCTGCCATCGTCCATCACCTCCGCGGCGTTCACTTTACGGACACAGTATGTATTTTCAGTTTTATTACGGGACATCTTGCATAAATAGGTACATACGGCCTCCGGGGTAGGCGTTATGTCGAAGTATCCTGCAGCTCTATCCTATTTCCTTTGTTTTAGAAGTTTCTAAACATATAGAAGAAGTGTATTATATGAGATGTATTGTATAGGTATAGTAATAGTAGTAGTGGAGAGGGCAAAAGTATCTAGAGGTAAAACAATACGTGTCTTATTCAAAGATGATGGCGGTTATTATTTGTTTTGGCTAAAAATAAATTCCTTTATCTCTTTAAGAAGTATGAAATAGGCAGAAGAAAGTAGGTATGTATTATGGTGTATTATAAATATTAAATAGTCACGGTGGCAGTGGAGACAGTAAAAGTACATAGGTAAAACGGTGTTATGTCATCGCTCATCAGGCTCTAAACCTATTATTGGGTAACAGATTAACTGCTCATTAAAGTTAATGATTATGGAGAGAATGTGTCTCGTATCCAATTACCAACGCGTTAGATAGTTTACTCTATACTAGTCATTTCAAATCTTTCAAAACTTTGAACAGGAGAACATTTTGAAATAGTCTTCCATAGAGATGTTAAAGGTTACATTAAACATAGGGTTAAGTTGTCCAAAATATAAGTACTTCCATTTAAAGCAAACAGAATGAACAAAGCATTGACCCCAAACGCAGTGTGGTCCAGGACTTCAGGAGCTCGTTCCATATCCGACCGCCATTCAAGTTCTCACGAGGCG
>CAJQZN010039339.1:0-43035 GCA_907164685.1 Colias eurytheme | reverse complement strand
CGGCCGCCTCCCGCCCGCGGGACCGCGTCCACACGAAGTGGCCCGCCGCACGCCCAGCGCACGAGGCGCGCGCGCGCCGCCTCCGCCGCCTCCAGCCCGCGGGACCAAGATGGGAGACCCTGCAACAAATTGTATAGACATTAGTTTCTACATACTACTTCTCTTTTCAAAGGAGGGCTCACTAAAACAGTCATCACTGAAGAGTTTGAACATACTATTTCACAATTGATATATTCGCCATTTACGGAAATAATTGCACATTTGATTTCACCATTTCTGTTGGGATCAGGAAGTCAGTAGACCAGAAAAGAAGCTAAAGTCATCACAATATAATCTCTTAAGGTAGACAGATGTACGTGCTACGTACCTAATCATAATATGATATTCTCGATTACTATGATCATATAACTAATAATTATTAACATTATATAACTTCTTTAACAAAATAAAAATACATAAGTCAAAGAATAACAGATGATTCATGCATATATCTTATCATATCCTTGCACAAGATCAGCATCGGTGATAATATTTCATTCCGTTTTTATTCCTGTTCAATTATACTTCCGCTACGCTGTTAACCAAGTATTAAATTATTCAGACACCTTGTAAATCGAATCGTAATACCGCCCAAAATAACATGACAGATAATAAATATATGCACTGCGAAACTTGAGCTGAGCAAAAAACCTTGTAATGTATACTTCCCTGGTATTACAATTACAAGGAACAATACGCAATAATTTGAGGATTATAAAGATGAAACTTAAATATTAGCTTAGTTCAATGACATTATTTTCCCACACAAATATACAATTTGCAGCTCTGTTGATTTCAATTGTTATCACTTCATTGTTTTCTTTTTTCTGTTCAAATAACATAACACCACACACCATCTTGATTTATTTCTTGATTAAGGTATTCACAATGTGGGTCATATGCCTATAGATGGAAACAATAACATCATTTGCTATTACAATTAATGCACATCATGCCTCGAAAGAAGATCAGAAATTTTTATTACACTTTCTCTCAATTAAATTCACCATTAAATCGAAGTAATAATTATTACAATGATACATTTGTTCCATATAAGATATAGCATCGCCATTGACTGTAAAGTCAGTAAGTACCTAGTTTAAGTAAGTGCTATGACGATAATTTGCATAAATTATTTCAAGTCCGGAATAAATTATTATTAAAAGATTGGTATAGCATTTCTAAATTTTATAAATCTAAAGTATCAAGGTTATAAAATCTTATCGATCGAATCGATTTGCAGGTTTTTGTGCAATTTGCATGTAAACGACCTGAGCTAGGCATTTGACACAGTCGCTCGCTTGTCACGGATTAGTAGTTATTTCTTCCTTTTTCAATTTTAGTTAATATGGAGTCATCGATGCAATAAGATGAGCCGGTTAGAAGGTCATACAATAAAACTTAAACATTTTTATTTTGCATTATTTAGAAAACACCAAAATTGACAGCATATTTAATATAAGTATTGCCATGTATTGCATAACAAAATATTATTTTTAAGAATATATCCAGCATCATTGATTCACCAGATAACAGTTATAAAAAATATTACGCCCAAAGTGGAATGATTATATTAGATAATAGAATGCCAAAACCTGTATTTTTGATCGACTTTCTTTAGCGCTGACGCAATCACCTTAGGACGTAGTCTTTGAATAATAATATTTGTATGATAAATAACGCATACGCTATACTATGTTTGTTACTCACTCATTCACATTCTCGCTTTCTTCTTCCGCATTTTATTATTCTTGACGTATTTTCTAATATATTAATATGAATGTAGGATTGCATTCACGAAGGTTTTTAGAAATTTAACACCATTTAGATGTCGGAAATTGAACACGACCGTACACTTTTATACGATTTGAAAACCAAATGTAGATTTGAAACAAAATTAAAAACTATGATGAATATTCATGAAATTTTCTAAAACATATCACCATGGGAAGTGCATTCTAAGAATGCTGATAATAGTAATAAGAAATCGAAAATTAATGGCCAAATGCCCATAAAAAGGCTAAACTTGCTAAATTCAAAACGAAGAGACAGTTAATGATTTTGAAAATACTGATACTACAACGACGATAACACTTCATATATTATATCAAGCATCTAATTACCTCAAAGCAAGCAAGCATCAAATATTCACCTCCGTCATCTCCATCACTATTTTATTAATTCCGCCCCAATTTCAATTTTACACGTCATCAGATTCTCAAGTACCAATTTCATCAGAGGCAAAGCATTGTTCTCTTGAACTTTGAGTCGGCATTTAGTGAACTATTGCATTTTAGATCGGAACCGAGTGATAGGCAGAAACCTTATTTCCACCTGTTTCACAGTTAACTCGCTATGTGTGGAAACATCGCCAATGAGGTATGTTTGAGTTGATATAATTAATTAGCGCCGATTCGGAAGCGGCTAATTAATGCAAAATGCGAGAGACGCGTTAAACGTTGTATCTTCGCGTTATTAAAAATCATTTAAATTGAATTGTTAAAAGCTATTAAAGAATGTGACTATGAAGTATTTTATAAGCGACTATGTAATTAATAAGCAGGTTCGTATTTTGAACCTAACCTACTTCACGTTTTATGTGTTACCCGATTTGTATCTGCATTTCTACTCTGGTAAAAAGCTATAAATTCATCATTTTGTTCTACCCATAACTACGCAACAAATATTTCAAAAAGGGAAAACGTAAACCCAAATACTGCGGCTATTCAACAGTTGTTTAGCAAAAGTAAACAACAATGTCAGAATACAGCAAGCTTTTACAAAACAGACCCGTGTAACAAATCCGACAATCCGTGTGGATAGTCACTTTCGTTGACCGTGACCGTCGACCTGTTTGTATGGAAGGAGGCCATTAACATGGGAAATATGTTCTTAAACATTGGCGTAAGATAACTATTAATAAATAAGAACTATAGTCGAAAAAAATTAGATATACTCGCATAAACTGGTATCGTTAATGATCCTTGAGATAAGTGTACAAGTATGAAATAATTATTTTTGTTTAAAATCTTATTTAAAATATGTCAAAATTGAATCTTAAGGAATCGGCTACATACAAGTAAAACTAATAAAAAGGAGATTAAAAAAATAAAAATTAGTTAATTCTATTTTTGAAATTGTGACAATTTTTATAAAACACGATAAAAAGAAACCCCAAAAGAGATCGTTTCTTTGTAAACAAGTACAAACGCATGCTGCCACAAAGTAAATAACAATTGAACACGTGAATAATTCCGATCACAGGTGACCACGAAATTTGTAACTCCTCAACACACGGAACTACCATCTATCGGCGTCACTTTCTTGACCGTGAAAGAGTCCGAAATGCATAGTGTGTTAGGAGGACACTATAACCATGGACATCACGTACGCTCCGAAGCATGAGGTGCAATCGGTGAAAGTGAACGATGAATATGCTGATGTTTTAAATGTAGCGAGAAATATTGTGCGCACACGGTATGTGCAGGATTTTGTGCGGGGGTTTCACAGGGGTCAGTGCAGGGTCGTGTTTTGTTTAAATATCATGTAAATCATATAACAAGTAATTTTTTATATGTTTTTCGTAAATGGTAAATAAAATTCGAAGGATGCACTAGTGTTTACAGAAAGTTACAGTTAAGAGCAATAAAAGAACACATCAAGTATACAGTGCTAAAATCTGTTTTGAATCAAGAGATATTATGATTGAGATATGAAATGTGATTGTCATCAAAGCATGCCATTACCGGTTGATTTGTTTGCCTTCTATGACGATCATTAACGGACGTTAGTTAATAATAAACATCCACATAAGTTAATAATTTGGCACAAGAGGTGACCGAGGATGAATTTAATTATACTTCGTTGATTACCTCCTTGACACCTTTGACATCGTCATCGTCTTTCAAAAAGTGATTATTTAAATGCAATTAATCAACAGGATCAGTCAAATTATATAATTGAACCGTCAATGTAATTATTTTGAAATTGGTCGATGCATTTAGTGAATAAATTAGCTTGATATTTTAATAGGTTGATAACGGGGTAAATAACAAATTAGAAGGTAAATAGTAAATGCTTTCATATAATCATTTTACCAGTATGCGTTACAATTTGTACCCTATGTATTGTTTTAAAGGCAATACTGACTTGCCAGGTATTAAATTATTTTAATAGTATATTAATGCTAAAATGTAAAGAACCTTGGCTACTAGCGAAGTTGTTTTGGCAAGCCACTATAAATACTTTCGCGTATATGCAAAGATAATAAAATCGTGACCAGCTTTATTATTATCTCGGGAAAATACATAAATTTTGATTTACCTATAGTTCTCAAAGAAGAAAAATCTTAGCATTCAATTTTATATACATTCATGTTAATTAATACCGTCATTTATCTCGGATGCAATAAACGATCTCCATTAAGCATTTATTCAATCACTCCAACGAATTTGAACACTTTCCTCTTACCCACTTTTTCCGATAAATTATCTAAGACATCAATCAATTAAGAATGTTATACAACATTTTACTTCACTGTATTCCGAACACGTTTACAATTTACTCCTTAGCTAGTTTTAATTAGCTTATTCGTAAATTATGCAATCACTACAAATATCTATGGAGTATAATAAAATATTTCGAAACAGCTAGAGCAAGATAAAGCTTTCAATGACAATACGACATTATACCTGTAAAATGTTTACATTTTACGACATTCGTTTGTTTCTCCAATTGCTTCCGTACAACTAAATAATTGTTAGTTTGTGACTCTAATAAAACTGATAGATTGCTCTTCCTATAATTTAATTTTGCTAAACAAAACGGTGTTAATATATAAACTGTAAGATCATGCAACAATGTTAGAATCTTGTGTTTAACATCTCACAATATACCAAAGCTTCAACAACAATAAAACTGTCTTACTCATCTAATTTATTTAAATACAAAAAACCTATAATAGTTACTACAACTATCCGGATAACATACAACCATTAGATAAATCAAGCCTTTTTATAACCAAAGATGGCAAATCTAGTGCGAATGATCTAGAAAAAATGTCCAGGAATCCGGTTGTAGGTTTGAACTGAATCAGCGTAAACAAGTAATAAATTGGTTTTCATTTGGACGTGATGCCAAACTCTTGCATTATTCATGCCACACTTTTATAGAGTGCATACAGATTTATATGTCGGACAAAGTCATGTCGTTAAAGAAATGGATAACATAGAAAATAGTAATAAGGTTTCTTCAGAGAATGTACTTACTTAAGGTGATGGCAATAGTGTTAATATAGAGATAGAAGAACAGTAAATAAATATATCCGAGCTCAAAACCAACTTTCAAAACAAAAGAATCAAAATTAATGTTTTAATGGTATTGACCCTAATATAGAGACAGAAGTTCAAAAGGAAAATTATAAACAGAACATCTGTGAAGCTACACAATAATCAAGCACAATAGCTGAAACAGCCACCCACTAGGCACTTATAGAACCTCCTCTTATAAAATCAGAATCATATAAATATAGAAGCAGTTCCAAATCATACAAAAATCTCCAAACTGAAAATCAAACCTACAAAAGAATCCAGTACAACAGAAACAGCTGTTCTCCAAGCACCCATACTTCCACATCAAATCGATCTTATCACCCATACTATCTACTTAAAATCGTCTACAAATCGGAACAAGCGGATCTCATAACAGTTACGCAACACTGACCCCAATTATATTGACGAGTTAATTGAGCCGCTACGTGCGGTGGAGACGATGAAAGGTGCCGTGATTTGATTTCTTGTTTAGTGTTCATTTCTTCCGGATTGTTGTTTGGGTGTTCCAAATTTTTAGGTGTTTTTTCTTCATGTTAATTTTTATGGAATGTGGTAAGACGTAAGTAAACTAAGTCAGTACTAGGGTATTAACATACAAATTGTAATTACTACACTTCTATCCGTACTTGCTTGAAGAGAAGTGATACTTTTTGATCTTATCAACTATTGAATAATAAACGAACTATGCAATTTATATTACAGAAAACTAAAATATGCATAGAAGCAATTACAGAACCAAATAACATTATCTAATGACCATAGATTAAGATTACACTAAAATACCTTAATACTTAAACTGAACAATTTTGAAGTTACGCAAAATAAAAATATTTTTAATACAAACCAATTAGCCAATTAAATTAAAACGTATTGTAGCAATTATTTCAATCCATTCGCAAATATCTAGGTTAACCAAAACGGTTTCCTAACACCGAAGATTAAGGCAATAAATAATCCAATTATTAAAATACGCAAGTTTTGACCAATATGTAAATTTTTAAACGGCCATTTTAATTATTAACACGCGATTTGTTTTATAATTCGTCAAGCTTTTAGCGCGAAATCAAATAATATTCACAATATCTATGCAAATGGTTTGTTTTCACTTTAACTTTTTATGTTTCTGCCTAAACGTAAATGTAAATAGATTCTAACAGGTGATTTTTTTTAAACATACACATTTTCATCACTTTCCTTACTATCAAAAACAGTTTTTCTTGTAACTATTATCAAAAAATATGTTAACAATTGTGCTTAAATTGATGCAGACCTACATATACATATAGCAGTTATAAACAATAATAAAAATATTTAACGACGAAACAAAATTTCTTACAAGGAAGGGAAGTGATTACGTATTCATTTCGAAATCGAATTGTCTCTAAAAAGTTGTTCTTGAGTGCTTTTTTACTATATAATCCTAACTAAGAACACGACACGTAGCTTCCTCCCCGTACAACCTCATACAAGAACCACGCCTCGCACATCAGTCTACGAATCCTTGACACCACAGTTCAGCATCAATAGTAATTGATTACGTACAATGTAAACATGAACCGACCTCAGATAAACTCTGTCATTCAATGGACAAATTGCCGCGACCTTCACGCCCCTTTGTGAATTTGTTTACTACGAAAAGAATTGTAGAATCTTTTACAGACAATGTAAATAAATAAGGTTGAATGCGGAATTTACAATGCCATTGATTGCAACATTTAAAAGCTATTTGATGTTTGTGCTGATTGTTTAGAAGGTTTTGAAATTTTTTAATTGAAATAATTGGTTTTCCTTTAAAATCTCATTTAGACTTTAAAAAATTGTCTATTTGAATGTTTGAGCTCAATCATGTACCTACTACCTACTTTGAGTACTCGTAATATATCTCGAGCGCAACTAAGCGGAACCAAAACAAACACCCAGTGCTTAATTCCATTCCATTTGCAATATACCCTCAAAATTAACTAAGTAATTAAAAAGAAAAAAATATGTAAACATCAAACTAATTAACAACCACGTAATAATCTCAAGCTAACAATGAACTTGTAGTGTGGGAATAATTTACAAAACTTTAAATGATTTTACAAAGAAATTGTAACTATATGCGCATATGTAAGAAGATTTGACTTCTACCGATATGAAGTTTAGACTCAAATCCCGATGTTAGTTAAACCATCCAAGTTATGAAATACAGTAATATTTTTTTTTGCAATGTCATGCAGTCTAAATTTATGAAATTTCAAAATCGGTAACAAGGAGTAATTTATTTTCTGGCCTTTAAAGTTATGTGTAACAAATGTAACTTAATGTTAATACCAGTTGGTACAGAAGGAGACTTTCACTGAAAATGTTTTCCTAAGTCCTTCCACATCTATTAATTCACTAAATATCTATTAAAGTTATATCATTATGACATCATAGAAACTTTTTACTTCATAAAAATGCCATAATAACAAATAATGACCCTTTTTAAATATCTCTCTTACCAAAAATCGATTATCACCAATCATCGCTCAACTATGTATTACACAACTCTATAACGTTTACGTATAACTTTTTGAAAGTTCAACATGTCAATACGAATACACAACAACACGTGTGTTTGTCTTACAATTAACAACCTCACCGCTACTTACATAAGCCTTTTTAAATTACGATAGAATAACATAGATTGGTGACGTAATGTAAGGAATGTGAAATTCCAAAGCTAGGTCTACTTATAAATACATATTATGATAAAGGAGACTGAAGGTATTATTATGATTTTTTTTAATTAAAGAGAATGATGCTACTGCTTTTAATATTTATACAGCCTTTCAATTGACGACATGTAATATTCTAACGATTTAAAAGTGCGTTAAAATAAGCCTTGTCCAACAAATGAATGACCTCCGTAGTCCTTAACAATGGTGAGCGAACCTTCCATACAAACTAAACTCTGATATACAATTCACCATTTCAGTTTTAACTCACTCATTATAAGCTATGACGTCATACTATATATTCCCGCTCAGCTCCCCCCAGCCCTCATTTTCACTTAAACTCCCGTCAATCAAACATCAATGCAACTGACCGCGATCGTCGTGATCAATAACAACAGTAACAAGATCGATTCATTAACGATATTCATGAATTCAAGGCGAATCACGGAACCGATGACCTCGCAAACACATCTTACTTTCTATCGAAGCCCAAATAAATCTACATTGTAACGTACTATCATGGTTTTTCGGTCAAACGTGAGACGAATTATAGATATGTTATAATGCATCTTACGGATTCTCTTGAAATCCATACACGATACTTTAATTACCAGTAACGTTATGGGTGAAATAACGGTACAGGAATACATTACAAATCCTATAGTTTATTACCTTACTTGTTAATATTTGCCAATTTTTATCAGAGTATTCTACCGAAAACAAAAATTATGTTAATCAACAAACAGCATTGATTAACATAGGAAATCTTGTGTCAAAAGAAATAGCCAATCCGATTTCATAAAGAATAACTGTTTGTATATATGTAGTTACACTTTACCCTACATAAACGTTGCTTCCATAAAACCAATTGAGCATACACAAGAGAAACAATAAACGTATATCAATCAATCGATTGTAAAAACACAATGATATTTACTTTCTTTATACCTCTGTCACGCACATATTTGCGAGCAACGTCCATTTTGTATAATCCACAATAAACATCATTCAATTCAATACAGCAACTGTTGTGAATATTTAGCACATTGTGCGAAGTATGATGACCAATTTATGTATGCTTATATGCTGATATCATTTATGAGCCTTGTCTTTAACATACATTGAACTTTCATGCCAACATTCCATAAAATGCACATAAACGTGCTGTAGATTAATAAACCATTTGCTATTAAAATATCCTTATCAATTATAAAAGTTATTTCCAAAAAATATCGAACCAGAAGAGGCAAACTGACTCGATAAATCGAAACGACGATATCAACCAAAATAAATTACAAGCAAATAACAAGGTACGAACATAAAAAGAAAATTCACCTATCACAAAACTAAACATTTAAATTAGAAAAAACGAAGCAATTACATATGTTCAACATACACCAATCACAGCTGACTTGGTGACAGCAAAAGCTGTCAATGACAACGGAAATCATCCAAACAAACACGACAAAGCAATTAGACGCATTCCAGCGGCCAATCAATACGGGGAAGGAAATGTTCCGTCGAAGGCTGCTAAGTGTTGGCTATTAACATATCAATCATTGCCCAACATTGGCCTGAAAGTAAACGCAATGTCACGGACGTCGGTAATGTTGCATCGTGGTGTAATAATCGGCTTGCACGAAGCTATGCGGTTTTAGGTGCAAATAGACCTATTTTATAAATGATTTATGCGAATGAGTGGACGAAAACAGGATTTCTTCATTTTTATTACCCGCTCAAATTCTTAATACTTATAAAGATACTTACACGCAATACTTAAAACGCCCTACACCCACAAACTATTAAATCATAATATAATCAAGTAGCTGTACAACTATCTAGTCTAACACAAGATCTACATTATTCTGAATATTGAAAAGGGCATCTGCACAAGTTTCCAATCGATGATTACAAATGATGAATCAGAACGCACTTAAATAAATAAATCAAGCAGTTCCAATTAATTCAACCAACATATCATAAAACTGTGACTTGTGAGAAACCCTCACACGCCAAATGTAGTAACATACAAGACTAGAAAATAATTAGTTTACTACTTTGTATAAAATAAAGCCGCGTCCTGCAGCCTGATCCTATTTATGCTTAGATCTTTAAAACTACGCAACGGATTTGCATGCGAGTTTTAAAATATATTTAAAATAGATAAAGAGCTTTTTGGACACAGATTAGAAGATAGATACAAATTGTTAAGTTTTAGACAAAGACGGGAAGCTGTAGTATAATATAATTAGAACCTTCACACAGCTGAGTAAGATCGCACAACAAGTCCTGAGGCACGCGGAAGCAACAAACGCGATCACGAATGAACTACATTCGCATAGTGGAAATGAGATTATAACGCGAACGTTGTGACGATTAGCCTTTTTGTTATTCTTGAAGTTAACCTTTTTTATGAGTAAAATCTTCTTTCTCAAACAGTAATCATAATAAAACCATTATGTATTTGGAGTGATATCCTTGATATTCAATATTATAAACTTTCTTATTTACATAATGTTGCCCGTGACATTTGAAATATTTTGATTTGGGTTATGCAACACAATAAATAATAATATATCAGCTTTGTTTTTGTAGATATCCTAACTGGCTACAAAAAATTTTGATATCAAGCTTCCCTTCATTACTCAACTCAAATCCCTCATCCCAGAATCTTAATTTTCCCACACTCATTTCCGAAGTAGTCCACTTTTGATGATGTTAAAAATCAACCTGCCATCTAAACAACGTGGTCCGAACCGTCCATTCAATAATTACCGCTTTATTTAAACCCACTACTAGAACAAGTGAACACACGAACAGCTAAGGCCACCAACCACGGTGATCGGGAGCAAATGCCTCCACAACATAAAGACATCAATCACTGGGACGCCCACTTGACTGGCGACTGATAGGCACGACTGCGTTAATTAAACATAGAGTTGCATTACCTAACATTGATTTTATAAGTGCTTATTACTTTATTAGTTTTAAAAGGGCAATAAACATGTCGATTGTAAACCTATTAAGATGTAGCGGTAATTTTGGTGATGTAAGTAAGGTGTATTTGACAATAATCTTCTGCTTCATTTAGCTTTGGATAATAACTAGTAACTTTTTGTTGTAAATAATTAACTTTAAGAGCTTCAACGAACTTTTTACGAAGTAGTTAAATAGGTCCATATTTTAATGTGATTGATATAAACAAAAGGTGTATCTACGTCTATCATCAAAATTTCTACTATAATTATAATTTAAAACAAACCTATCTTGAAAATTATTTATACACATCTAAAATATGTACCTATATCAAGAAATTTTCTCAGCGATGAAAACTTCACATATGAAGCACCTCATCTTCCCCTGCACACAGTCAATCAGTAAAACTTATCAACCTTCCTTACCATAACATTTGACAAATCCACCTCATAACGACTAAATTAGCAAAACAAATGATCTTTTCCTCGCAACTGAACAGCTTTCTATCGAAAGTAGGTAACAGTCGATGCCAATCTGTAGGTCAGGAGTCATGACCAAAAGGAGACAGTCCACTCGTCAAACAATTAACAACACGAGAACCGGTCACGCAGGATCTTAATCTCACGTAAGAGCCTGTGAAGCTTTCAGTAGAAATGTTATGTATGAATGAAAAATAAACGGTTGCTTTAAAAGTACAAATTATGGAGAAGTAGGAGAGAATTATTTGGGGTATTTAGAGGTTGGAAATTAGCAATCTATACTATAAATAATGAATGAAAGAATCAATACAACCAATTTATAGGCAAACATAATCACCTAAAACAACTAAAAAGTAATTCAACTCTGTTAACCTCAACCGTTGAAGACCCTATAAAAATGGCAACCCTTGCGCATTATTCAGTTTAATTAACAGCCATTAAATAAAATACCCGAATAAAAGACGCTTTCCTTACTTTTCATCACTTTTTCACACTACAGCCTTGTGAATTTATGAAACAACTTGCAATCCCTAATTACAACGCGGTCGATTTACCCAATGTTCGGTGTGAAACCGATGCATATTTTGCATGCAATCACTGTTTAATATTCCTACATGTTTGCGACATTATTTATCGATTCGCAATGTAAATAATTGTTCTCTTTGCATTTGTTAGAATGTTTCTTTGATTGTAAACTTTGGTTACGACAGAAAACGCGTGAGTGAACGATAAATACCATTTGATTGTTATTAGCTTTATGATATCTGTAATAGACAATTAAAAATCACAAATTGCCCTACGTAATTAACTTATCTATCAAGAATAAATAGCAATTGGTTTTTTCAATTAAATGTACAGTTAAGATGATTAAAAAAAAAATTAATAAAAAATGCATTTAGTATTGATGTCTGTTTTTTGAAAAATATATTGTAATAAGTATTCAAATTCATTCATTTAAAATCTCATTAGTGATATTTAATTTGCCAATACATTTTAATTAATTTTCAGCCAATAAGATTGCAAAGTGACCTAGACACACATTCAATCACCTTTAAATAAGTCACATCGTTATAAAAATAAATTGAAAACTAATTAAAACACTTAAAATCGATACTTACAGATGTTGAATTACATACCATCTAAACATACCATATTTAAGTCGATAAAATGAAAGAAAGTAATTCTGCGTTATTAATTAAAAATCTGAAACGGTCTTTTTATTTTGTTTTGTGTGACATAATTGCAATCTTATATTATTCTAACTACTACAATATACATACTGCAATTTGCAAATGTCCTTACAAGCATAGTAAAAGAAGCAGAATACTCAAGACTTGATTTACAATTTACCTCTTATGGTGGCAGTACACATTGGGCCAACGTGTTGGGCCAACGGGTTGGGCCAACGTGTAGAGAGCTACTTGGCGGTATGTTGGCTTCATTAGCCTAGTTGGCGCCAATATTGGCAGGCCAACCGAATGTTGTCGGTTTTTTGTGCACACATCAAAGGATCTTGGCGCGCTCCACAAACAGCGTTCACACGTTGGTGTCTTGTTCAGTTTGTTGTTACTCGTCAGCGGAGACAGTATCGTTGCGCGTCAATGAAATTTATTCCGATAGCGATGGCGGCGCCGAGGTTTTACAATTCGTAGAATAGTATCGACATGAAGGAATAATTTGGAATCCACGGCATGAACTACACAAAAATAAAACCATATGATAAATTAGATGTTCTATTTTCTATTTATTATATTATTCTAGATGTTTTTCTTATCTCACTTTCATACAATGCGATAAAAAAATGAATATATTTATAAAATGAGTAAAATAGTATTAAAAAGTTACTTGTTCTTAAAAATTAAATAACAATAATTATACAATGAGCATGATTTTGATCAAATTGTGCTTTATTACATAAATAATATTATTATCATTTAATATAATAATAATATCTAAAATCTAATCTTTAAAGTTTCGTTGTATAGGTAGTTAAAATTAAATTAAATGTAAAATGTACACATTTTAAACATTTGAAAAAATCTAAACATAATAATGTTTTATTTATACAGAAATAAAAAAGGACAATAGAGATTGGAAAATGGTATCATCGCAGACGGCAGAGTACACTCATTGTTATTGATGCACATTGTACGTAATAATTAAACGCACTGTATATAAATAAATTGCCGCGGCTGCAAGAACTTCTACGGACTACGTCCATCTTTGAAGCGCCAATGCAGAATGATCAGTACGCCAATGTGTGAACAGGAATCTTGATATCCTTCATTTTTTCCCAACACGTTGGCCCAACGCCTTGGCCCCATGTGTACTGCCGCTATTACAATTACAATAATAACGTATTAATATTTAAAACTTACCACATTGATCTTCCCCAGGATGTGACTGATTTGATCCTTGCTGCACATATTGATATTTATTTTAAACACTACTATTATCACATCTTACTTATAGACTTTTAGTCACTGTTTTTGTGACGTACGGTCACTAGTCCACGAGGCACTGTGAAATTTTCTTTGTTATTTCTTCCTGTGATACCAGTGTTTATTAAATTTATTATTGTTTAATTTTAAGAATGCGTTTTTCTTAATATGCGTTTGAGGGTTGTAAGCTTTTAAAATAAAGGAAAATCGGGTTGTTTAGTTTGCATAATGGAAATTAAAAAGAAAATGTCAATGATTGAAAAAAAATTGTTTAAATTATGAATAACTCTAACACATAATGATGAAATAAAAACATCAACAAGGTCTATAAATTAAGCTGGAAAGTATTATAACATTCAAATTAAATAAATATTGTGTCAATCGATATTAGTATGATAAATAGTTTTGACAGTATTAGCAATAATCGATATCATTATCGAAACGAGTTTCTATATTTTTATGTCCGTCTGTCATCGTAATCTAAACATTTGTGATTTTAGGCAGGTATCCGGTTATTTTTAGATTATTATTAAAATCCTGCTTCTTTAATGATTTTTTCTCATTTCACAATAAAAAAACGGAGCTGAAAGTAATGAGAAAATATGAAAAAATCTTTAGACACAAAAAATAAAAATAAAAAATTGTATGATCAAATATATTGTTTAAATTGTAAACCATCTCTTGGTCTATGTAAAAATCACAAAAAACTGATCACTCATTATTGCGAATACATAAAAGATTTGACAATGACAAAGCATAAGAGAGTGTTGAAAGGAAAAGCGAAAACTTTCTATTTTATTGTTTGTTTAAAAATATTGCATTTTCATGGTTTCACATTACCTACTGAAAGAATTAATTTACCCCTTTTTGTATTTAAAATATATCGCATTGTAACACCCACCGATTATGGCAGAGATATGTACGGCTTAATGATCAAAATTTAATCTTAAATCTATTTGACATAATATTTTATAAACCCTATAGGTATCTATAAACCTACATTTCAACCCCCGAATCAGTCCTATAACCCATACCGATAATAAAAACAAAGAACACCTAACCTTCCCACGACCCAAACTAAGCAAAACAGAAAACGCGCCAATTTCACCATTGACCCATCGAACTATCAATACTCAAACATATATGTACTACACATACAAAGCGGAATCACTAAATAGTACAATTACAAACGATTTCTCTAAACAGTTCTAATGACTAGCAATTTGGTGTTTTGCTAATTTATGCTCGAATATAATCGAATTCATTAACCCTTCAATAGCCTATGTTATTGTCGTCCTAATGAGAATTCCTCAGCTTCATAATATGTACCTACTGTAATATTTTTAGAGTACCTATGCTTAATAGAGACATCAATCATTTACATAAAACAATTTTAAACCGATCATAAACATGTATCGCATGTTTATGATGAATTTTCGATCAATTTAAAAAAAGTGTATTTCGGAACTACATAGTTCCTTATTTAATCTCAATAATCAACAATAGTAATATTTGAAAAGAAAAAGCAAACGGAAATATAGCTAATGAGTCGGGGCACAAAAAATATAACACAATATATATAAAAAATGTTAATAACACCACAATCTAGAATGCCAATCTATTCAGTACCAACAAAAGACCACAGTAAACTTTATTCGTCAATATCCAATGTTATTGAATACCAAACTAGATCGTATCATATTGAGTGACAATCGAGCTGCGCTTGCGCAACCGTCATTAATACTTCATTATCCGCCCGGTTGGGGCTTGTTCGATAATTACCGTTCATTGTTTTATTTGGGCGTGTTATCGTTGCCTATTAATAAGTAATGTACGGTCAGCAATGGGATATAGATCGATACAATAAATATTGTTATGTAATTAACAATGTATTAATCGAATCGTCACTATAAGCACTTCCGTCACGTCCCATCCCGATACATTTCTTTTCTCATTCTACGATAAAATTCACAAGTTGAATTTGGTCGATATTTTTAAAATATAAAACTCCGTGTCATGCGTTATATTTTGATAATCATACATTCAAATACTTCAAACAGTTATAGTAAAAAATTCAAAACGTAAAAAAATGGTACAAGCAACTCGATAATATAGAAAATTATCATCACCCTAATCTCTTAAATACTTAAAACAACACAAAACTTACACCAGCTCTCAGTCTACAATAATAGGTATTCGGTTTCACAAGACAATCGAGCCTTCGCGAATCAGACGAATATTGAGGAGGGTTACCGCGGGTCAAGTGAAATGGAATCTGCTCGTAGATAACCGTAAACTTGAGTCACTTTCGATTTATCTTGATGACATCATTGTAGTTTAAGATATCGCTACCAGTACCACATATTATTAAATAGTTTACCGATACTAGATATAAAATGATTTGAGAGGAAAAAAATTATGAATTAAAAATGCACGAATATGCAATTTGATGTTTGTTTTAACTACATACACACATACATATAACAGATTAGATAATTTCACATTTTTAATACTTATCATTCGAACTTTTTTATACGTATCTTGGATTATCAATAGTAAATAGATACATAATCCTATGCAAAAACGAACTTAACTATCAAATGTATTTATAAAATTCCAGCTAAAAGAAACAAACATTAAAGCAATATGCAAATAATTTGCATTACTTAAAAAATTATACTTCAAATAACTAAAATCAGCGCAAAACTCGCTTACGAATTAATAACAAAATATCGGTCATTTATAATATTATACGACAATTTGCATTTGTATCACATTAGCACATTATTCTAGCACTAAGTTGTTGATTATGAATAAATATGGCTTTTAAACATTTCTTGTTACTTCTACTATTTTAAATTTTTTAAATAAGCATTTAAAAATTTTAAAATAAACTTCATTACTTCATTGAAATAAATGAATAAATTACGAAATGTGCTAACTTTTCCTTTTTATGTGTGTAACCGAAAACTTTAATAAGTATTAATTAGTAAAACATATTAATAGGTTTACATAATTGAATTATCAATGTTAGAGGAAGGAGGTCTAGCTAGCCTTCAATATTTAATGCCTATTATTTAAAGAGATCAAATCTATGATAATATCATTTAGCTTCTTATCATTGCTTAATCTAGAACAAAATTAAGTGGCATAAATAATTAACACTGCACACACGATATAAAAACGTTTTTTATAAGTTACAGGAAGAAAACTAAGGTACTTATTACTATATTTTATACAGTATCAGATTATAATCAGATAAAACCAAGAACTGTCTGTAATAAAGACATATTCTTTAGGTTAAAGGATAATATTATAAGAGAAAGACTATGTGAAACCTACTACGTGTCATATCGCGTAAAACCTCATGCTTTCTCTCTGAAGCAAAAGCAAACTTTGCTATCGAAGGACTTAAAGGAAAATAAACATTTACATTTCCCAAATTAGTAAAAACTAACTTTTCAACGTGGCGTCGCTTATGGCCCAGACGTACTAACCCTCACTCTCTTCCGTTATGTTTACCCACACAACCTACCCTTAATAAGCCTTCTCGCTTCCATTTATATTCATATCAAAATCCTAATAGTGGTTAACGTAACAGACAAACATACAAACTTATTCATTTGATATCCTCAATAACAACATCGATATACAGATAATTTAAAAACACATGTTAGGAAGTTAAAAAATGAATGTTTTGAAAAATCGACATTAATTACTATATCCATTATTCTTGCATAAAAAACACAAGTAGAACAATCATATTATAAACAAGGATTCTCCTTGGCATAGTTAAAAACTGTATCTATGTTAAGCAGTACTTTTACGTTTTTATTATTGCATTTGTCGGCTTCTTCACAAATTACATAACAATATATATGTTTTGAATTCCATTACGTATTGAAGTATAGTAAGTATCCATAGTATTGAAGATCAAACTTAAGAAACTTTATATTCAAAATTTAACAAATTGCTACAAAATATTTCACAACGAAATAATATTAGACAAAAAAATCTATTAAAATTATGTTATAAATTACCTACTACATTACTTCAAAAATTTACTGAAAGCTAATGTTTACAAATTATTAAAATAAACTTCATCTCAAAGACCTTCTAAAAATGAATACCATTTAACTATAAAAGCCCTTACAACATAATAATATGTATTGTAAAACAAAACCTACTAACATTTGAACGACAATAAATTAAACGAAAATCCACTTCAACTTCCATAATTCAACAATTCTGATAATACCTACAAAATAAACTATACAATAAAGTATAAACGGCCCTTAATCGGTTCAATAGTTTCTAGCAATTATTCAAATTAGAATATCTATTGGCAACAAGGTTAAACGTAATTACCGGCGAATAACTTTCACCCAAGTGTTCATAAAAATTTCCATGAAAACGTTTTTAAACTCTTGCTCTCTTTATTTACATGATAATAATAGCTGTAGATATATTAAGTCATGTTACACTGACTTAAAAACGAACTAATTCTACCATATTCATACTAAAATTACAATGCTGCAAGCCTGTAAATGCAACTGTAAATGTTGGTCTGTGGTCAATGTTTTCCCCGTGTAAACAGCTGAAAATTCCAAATTCTATCCAAGTTAAAAACAAAACATCAACGAAATATAACATGAAGACTTCATTTCACATGTTTTATTGTTTTAATAAACATTAATTAGCTTCTATTACCCAAATCAAATCGATTAACTTGATCTAGCCTTATCTTTGGTACTATTTATACCATAACAATACCTATTGCAGAAAAATTCTGCTATTCTACAAAAACAAATAACAAAAAGAAATCCCATGAAACAACTACTACGAGTAGGAACCACAACTATAGTTCCCTACCAACATAATTTTCCCCTTCAGTCGATCAAAATTTTCAACACAGAATTTCACTTGCAAATTTTTTGCAATATCTATGAAATATTGTATTATCTTGCAACAGTGAGGAAAGAGATTGCGGTAACAACAATTTCGCTGTGCAACTAACGATTTATATCCCATTACATTACTGTATCTTGATGATGTGAAATGTACAAATATTGTAAAATTAATATCACCCTTATTAATGTTACTATTACTGTTACGTGTTACTCATTTTCCTCAACCGAGCTAAAATAAATTGCAACATTTAGTGACAAATTCCAAACTAAAATGGATTTCGATTTGTCTTCTTCTATCTTAGATAAATACTAGATGAATATGAGGATATTTATTATAATATCATAGTATAAAGGTTAAAGTTTATACCTACGTTAAAGACAAAAAAAACTATACGTATAAGCAGGGAAAGTAATTTGAATAGCAATCCATTACCGTCTGCGGTAGGAAAAATCGATTATGTCTGCACCTGCACCTGGCATAGGGATTGCCTGCAGGAAGGTAATTGTCTTGTTTTCTTCCTTTCTACCATTCTTTTTTTTCCCCATATAAATGATTCTTTTAGACATTGATAAATACCTATTTTATGTCTGTTTTACAAAATTTAGTTTTGGCATGTTATACTTAACTTTAAACTTACAAAAATTGTCATAGAATAGAACAAAAAATAGATGCTTTACAATTTCAAAAAATATTTTTTTGAAAATTTGCAAATATTTAATTGACAAAAAAGAAATAATACATTATTTAATCAATATATTAGAGTCACGATTATCTATGCGCCTTAACGGCACTTACATTATATCAGTCACGATATTTTCTTAACTACGGTATAGGTAATATTATATTATAAACTTTTACATACATTATTTAAATATCAAATTTTTTTTTTGTCATCCATTCTGTTCAATAATCAATATTTCTCATTTACGTAAAGAATCAAGTAATATTACATACCATTAAACTTTAATTATTTCTTGAAAATATAAAACTGTCACAAATCATTATTTTTCACTTGCAAAAACACGCGCGATTTATTTCTTGAGTTTTTATTTTTGTTTTTTCTTTCTTCGTGGCAAGAGTTATCATTTGTCACATTAATGAAAAGTATCTAACTACCGTCAATAGATAAAAAAAGTGATAAAGATAATTGTCTATGCGCACTTTAATTTTGAATAAAACAATAATAAATTAAATTTTTTCATAAAAAAACACCGTATATAATAACTAATTCAAATTTTATTTTAATGTAGAATATAAAATAGTAAAAACTCTCGCACAGATTAAAAATAAATAAAGTCAACAGACATGATAATTTCACCGTAATTATGTTTTTAAATAAATCAAGTTAAACCGGAGCAACATTAAAATGCGTTAATTTATTTAATCATTTCACTTTCCTTTAAAAAGAAAAAGTCCAAAGGTCGACAACTCGGAAGGCTTTAATTATCTTCATTTAAAATATTTCACTTTGTGTCCAAGACCGACGTCTTCGTGAGATAAACTTGAACATGATATTGATAAGAGAATTTTCAGATTATAAATTGTATCAGACTTTATTATTTTAAATATAATATATCTAAACTTCATTTAATTGTATTTTCCCAAAAAATTACGAATAATCTTATCAAAAACATCGCAAAATCGTACCAAAACGCGACCGCAAAAAAAAACAAAACACACTACCAACATAATACATACAACCTCAAACGCATCATGTCATTACTGCACAGAATTGCACCCAGTAGGTAATAATTATGTATCACACAATTTGCATACTTCACTGTTAATCACAAGAAGGAATCACATAGCACTACAAAACATTGAAACATGGCGAGCGCACGCCACCGCTACGCACAGGTGACTGAGAGCGAACCGTTCGCTGCAAGCCGATACCTACGTACAACCAGACGAACATTCACCAAACTATAGCACGGTGAAAATAGAAAACTTACCATGCGCCTTCTATATACATTATTTTACTGCAATACGTACCTGTAAAGAAATAAGCATATTTATTTAACAAAAATCTTCAACAACGCTTTCAAAATTGTCAGAACTAAACCAAATAATGAGACCACATGGTAAAAACCAGCTCCCAAATTATAAAAGAATAGTCAAAATCGGTTTACCCAGTCGAAAGTTCTGAGGTAATAAATTGAAATGCAATCTTATTGAGAACCTCCTCCTTTTTTGTTTGAAAATTGTCAGTGTTAAATGTGTGTCAAATAAACCTTTTTTCAAATTTTTTGCTGATCGATTCTCATTATATTGTTAGCGAAGAATTATTTCAGTAACATGGTTCAATTTGCAAAATCGATTAATGCTTTTGTCAAATCGTATAAAAAATAGAGGATAGTAGGTCGTCATAAAAAGTGCTTTGTTAAGAATAAAATAAAATTTGCTCACTTTGTTACATTTTGAGTTAGAAATGTTCAATCATGTATTTTTCAAATAAGCAGCAATCTATATTTAGACGAAGAAATTAATCAAAACAATCTTGAGTTGGAATTTATTTAAAGGAAAGTTGAAAAACAAAAATAAATAAATTACTAGACATCACTTCGTAAAAATCAACAGCAAAATAATTTATTCATCATTAACAATTCACGTTATAAAAACTATTCTTGAAACACAAATTTATCTCGCATGACCATTAAATAAAAATAAACAGTGGCAGCATACATATCACAACCTACATTATAAAAAATATCAGCAGGCGAAGCAATTAAATGTCCCAAATAGAACCTCTTTATAGTTGAACAAATTCTCACAATGCAAAGAAATCAGAAGCACCACTATACATCCTACAGTACTTACCATCCCACAAACTTCCACAGACCAAAATATTCAATAAATTTCACCAAAAGCAAACATACGCAACTACAGGTAAATCAAAACATTTGCCATACAAACAGACACAATATGATAAGAGATAAAGAGAGGCACAATCGAGATAGCTGATAATGTTTTGCATACGAGTGATAAGATTCACGGCCATGGTATATGTTTCCTGAAATTTAATATAGAACCTGTAAGATGTGATCATTTATTAGAATATCTAAAGATCGTCATTATTCTTCTGTTTTCTATGTCTATCTGCGCATATTTATAACATCACCACTGCCTGAAAGATGTAGGAAATTATCGTGAGGAAACCGACATGTCGAAGAAGCAAAAGTTCGACGACATGTGACATCTGCCAAACCGCACTTGGCCAGCGTGGTGGATTACTGCCTGATAATTTACGAGAGGCCCGTGTCCCAGCAGTTGGCACATAATGGCCTGATGATGAAACTCAACAAGTCAGTCAGTCTCAAATCAAATTACCAATGTGGATTTTAATTCTTGAATGCAATTTCCTGATCAACAATGTTACAACTACTTCAAGTGAAGGCAAGGCAGCACGCCCATATTTAATCCTTATTACCCTTCTTCAGATTAACTGTCTAAGCACTAATACTGTAGACGCCGACTAAGCTATTTAGATTACCTTACAAAGATTATATCGATTTATTCAGTTCCTATAGTATAGATTTGCTTCATTGTTGATGATTTAAATTAGTAAAATTAGGAATATTTTGTATTTCCTGAAATAAAATGTATTACAAAATATGACCAAAACTTTTATTCACAAGCGATTGATGGGACATATTGCCAGTTAGGACAGAATGGACCCCTCCTTTGTTTTTATTAAGTACAAATCATCCGAATGTGTACTATTAACCGACATACGAACTAAATCACAAGGTTAGCGACAACATACAAATACAATGCATTCAATTGCACACATCACATACAGAACAACACACGTCTTCTAGTATTCTACTTCTATTACTCATAATTGTTCCAGATCACATTACTACATCCTCAATAACCACCGCGTTATCAAAGAAACGTGAATGAGCCATTACAATTCACCTGCCAAGTTTCGCAATGCCAATTAATTACTTGGTTAAACATTTTATCCATTTGCATTAATTAATTAGGGTGTGTTAACGCGCTATAACTTTGCGAGTGCTAAATAAATAAGCCTTTATTTTCACGAACTTGTATTCAATACTCGCTCCAACCGGAATTCCGCTGGGAAGAGAAATTCCAATTTTAGGAACTAATTTTTATTACGAAAAAAAAGATTAAGGTTACTTACCAGGTACAGAAATATATTTCTAGTGCATAGTATATTAACACGTCGTATAGTTATTTTTTTATTCTTATTTTCTTGTTTCATACGTATCTCGATGATGTTTTCTTTCATATTACAACACAGATTTGAATAATTTTTCATCGTATTACAAGCGGTAAAAGTAGTTAGATTGATAAAAGTCGAATTCGGACAGCCAATGCAATTTTATCAATGCCTCTTAATATCAGAAAACTATTACCATATAGCCACATATATCCTCATACATCCCAACAGGCAACAACCTCGTAACATTACTGAATATGACCTTGATATGAATACTATTTCTACATATTTACAGCTGATAATATTCAACAGCAATCCGTATCGATGGCGAGGCGTGACCGTGGTTACAACATGTACTATTCATTATATTATTGTTTAGTAACTATGAATGTTTATGAGCTATCAAATATAAACCAGTCTTAGGAGATATTTCATACCACATATTATTATGGTAAACAAAACAATAACTCGTATAACAAATAATAATAGTTTAAAAAAACTAAAAAACACGCTTTTTATAGAAATCGAACTAAAAAATGGAATAATTTTATCAAATTATTGTATTGTCATTGGTCCTCAATAAATCTACAAAGTTTGAACGAAATCTGGCCGTTTAAAGTGGGTCAAAATCGCGCCCAAAGAAGTCGGTTACAAACATACAAACATACAGGTGAAGCTAATATAAAGCGTGTAAAAACAATATCAAAAGCATGCATTTACTAGGTAAATCGTGTTATAATAACCATCAATTCTTTCATAAACTTTCATAAACATTTTCGCAACATATTAATTCATGCCGAAAAATGCGTACATAAAATTGAAGACCACCGTCATAAACCCAAAAATTACCCTAAGTACCTCATAAAAAGTGCATTATTCATGTAAATATAAGCACAGTACGGTTATTTCTTAACGTGCGATTATGTATCATTGAAATATATTGAGCAACATTGCAAACATAACGTTGTTCCGAATGCATCCAGTGGTTATCTCTTTCCCACACTATTTCAAATGTGAGACAGAAGATAAATCAGAGGCTGCTGGTAAAATCATTTGCATAGTTCCGGTGGAGACTTCACTCATTGAAATCCATTAAGTGTATTAACATTCCTATTATGCAAGACTGGGTCAGCCATAAACATTAGCTGTTGAGGACATTAAATTCTTAATGGACACAAACTCCGACGAATTGTTTCGACGATCATTATATTTTGTAAACACACACGCCTTGAGGCGTTCTCATACTGAAACAAAAGGCACTGTATTCCCAACACTTCTTTCAAAGCTTCAAAAGTTTTCTTTGCAGAATTCAAAATCAACCCGACACATTTTCAGGACGTACAATTTTCAAGTGAAAATACCTAGTCACCTTTATGTCCTAGCTCATAAATGTTACAGGGAGAAAGTACCTAAGCTTTCTAAGTTCACATATTGTGCCAAATTGTAATAATTAATAGAAAACATAGAGAACGAGTTGATAGGCAAATAAAGTAAGCAACAGGCAGAAAAGTTCTGATAGAATTATGGTAAAAATATTAAGCATATAATTTCCCACCTCATCACTTTTCCATACAGCTATTTTTATTTACTTATCCACTACTAACTACTACAATAGACACGAACAAAACAAAACAAACACTTGATCAACAACATTCTCATCCATCCACCCTAATCCACTCTATCTATCTAATATCTATCTAATATATATTATAAAGGCGAAAGTTTGTAAGGATGTATGGATGTATGGATGTTTGTTACTCTTTCACGTAAAAACTACTGAACCGATTACTATGAAATTTAGCACACATATAGAGGGTAACTTGGATTAACACATAGGATAGTTTTTATCCCGGAAATCCCACGGGAACGGGAACTATGCGGGTTTTCCTCTGCAAACGCGGGCGAAGCCGCGGGCGGAAATCTAGTACATCATATGATGTATAATGATAATATTATCATAATCATTCTTGGCACGTAGCAGAACCAATATGAGCAGCTCATTACCTCTATGCTCGTGTCACTGCGCAACCCATTTGCGTATATGGCGCTTTGTGACCGCTAGACTGCATCTCTTATGGCGTCATGGGGTATGGTGAAAGCGTTTCTGTGTAGTGCATATACAGACGAATATTTCTTCAGAAGAATATTTCTTTGTTCGGGTTAAGGTGTATGCACTTCTAATTATAGTGTAGCTACTATGCAATTACCTTCTAAAAAAAGTTAAAAGTTCTTCGACAACGAGATTCGACAGTGAACATACAATAAACGTTAATTTTAATTACATAGTACCAATGTCTATGGAAACAGATTACTACAATGCTAAAGATAATACACATTAACTCAAATAGCTGTCCTTAAAGTTAACATCTGAGATTACATTATCTATGCAGATTAAGAACACATTACACATGCGTCATGCAAAATCATTGAACACAGAATCCCTAAAATGTTTAAGCCTATTAAAAGTACGAAGAAGTATAATTTAATCACTGCATCCGATAAATATAGACAAACTTAAATGCAAATGAGTGTAACAAGTAAAACGTAAGTGGTATGCCCATATTACAATCTCTTCTACGACCAATTTAGATAAACATGCGTCATTACACGTCAAATTACATTATTAACCCGTCAAATGGGGGCACGTACAGAGCCGAACATAATTCATGAATAACATCAGAGTCACGAAATCGCTTTTGGACATCGATACTGAGCCGAGTGGTTCTGAGAACACTACAATGGCCTATAAAAATGACTATAACATTATATTTATTACGTCCAAATCAATTTCGTTCCTGGAAATCGGAAGTAGATCTCATAAACAACTATAAGAGCAAAAAATAGGGCTGATAAGGAAAAGAAAACGATTGAAGCTAACAATAATGCTAGAAAAGTTAAATCATATACAGCTTTACGAATTTAAATCAGAAATAACATAACCAATACCAAAACAAGGACAATCAATAATCAAAACAAACAACCACAAAGAGGAAGAACAAGACCCATTAGCTTAGGCCAAAAACAATTTCCATACAACAATGCATGCAAATCTAAACAGCCGTCACTAATTCAGTGAAGCAAGTGAACCTAATAGAGTAATAGCATTCATATTACGTAAAGTGGAACACGCAACAATGCAAGTGCACATCCAGGGCATTGTGGGTTAATGGTGTGGTGCAGGGGTTGAGTACCTTTGGTAATGTATTGAATAAAGAATATTAGAATCGTACATAAGAATGTCGTATTTAGTTTAGCTGGACTTTTAATAATAATTATGATATTATTACACATACGTTTTCTTTATATTGTGAAGAAAATTGCACCTCTTCGACATTAACTAGTTAACTAGTGTATAATCTTGATACTGTTATAATCTTCAACTTTAATTTGTGTGATTTAACTTTCTTGGGAGATCGATTTTAATCCTGCCCTGTCATACCGCGACTCATTTTTTTTCTAATTTTCTAAGAGGAAATCCTCTTACTCGTAACAGTCCTTTACTAAACACTTAACCAACGAAACTAAGAGAAGAAGACGAACCTAGTTGAATAAACGGATTAGTATGTATTCATTCTCACTCATATACATTAGTAAACCAAAGGTTGGCGAACGCTGTTCTATTTTAAATACAAGAAAAACCAGGTGTGCAGTGTTGATTGTAATAACGCGTGTGAATGCCTGTTTATGTTGGATATGTATCGGGAATTCGATAAAAACTTACTGTATCGTCTCGTCTGTGAATATATTGTCATTTATGGAGATGGGTTATAGAACGAGTAGCGGGTTGAAGTTTTTAGAACATGTAATTAATTACTAACACTTACGTTTGCATGATTAATTATGTTTCACAGGCAAATTCATCGATAACAGTAACTCAGTCTGAATCCGCGCAAAAGCCGTTACCTGCATCTCGTCTCGATATGTGCCTGTACCTTTATGTTTTTAATCTTTTTTTTCAAACCTCCGAGATATATTTGCTCCTATTCTTGCCGCCTGGGCGTTCGGATTCTGCCCATGTCAAGTTTTGGACAGATGATCAGAGGCTTTTAGCTATCGTTTATGTTAGTGCTTGTGTTAAGCATACTCTGTGCTGAGGAAAAATCACGGATGAGATGATTTGCTTTATATTTACTTTACCACTAAAGATATCTCTTTCTTTATGTAAACATGACATCGATGTTTAGTACGACTACCTAATATTCCTTATACTTCCGCATACTATTTCTAGCCTAGTCACTAATGTAAATATGGCACGAACTTTTACGGCGACAGCTGTCGTTAAAACCATTAATAGAACTAATTTTAAGATACGACACATTGTAAACATCGTTACAACTTTTTTTGGTAGAGGAATTTAGATTAGTGAGCGGTGATGTAACTGACATTAATGAGGATAGATATAAATATATTGTATCAGATACCTTATGCGTTATTCTTTATTCTGTAGTACCTAGTGAATTAATTCCAGATAGGTTAGTCTTCGCAAGAAGTATTTAATTGAACAAACTTTATGATAAAATTTGGAAGAGTAATATAAATATGAATAAACTAAAATTTGAATGTGCTTTCAAAAGTTCACATATTAACTTGACGAAAGGAAAGAAATAATAAAACATTAAACAAATAATTGTTGTATACAATGTTACCTAGCAATAATTTTAAAACTGAATAATTAAAAAGAAGAAAAATCAAACGGCTTAATAACGTAAGCCGATCCGTATGACTATTGCGTGGCTATCATAAAACGTAATCCATTCCTAAATTAAAAGAAAAGCACTGAGAGAACAAGAAAGAAATAACATCGCGCGTCAATCACGTGGCTTTTGAAAACCTCAAACAATGCGACATTAAAACTCTTTATAGTGCACAAAAGCAAAGAAACAGACTAAATAAAAGGAATAAAAATCTAGTTTCTTTTGTTCTACGTAATTAAACGTTTACGAGTTATAGGAGTCACGTAAATATTTTATGCAAGAGCATTAAAATTGATATTAGCAATATCACAGATAATATAATAGTATTCTAGGTAATATCAAAAAAGCGCAAATACTTAATTTGTTACATAGAGTTTTTATTGACAAATCTTTACTTATTTCCAAACTCCAAAAAATTTAAATACGGATAAAATTTATATGTATTATGTAAGAACGTAGTTATAGTTAGTGTAATTTTAAATGAGAGATTTATTGAATCAAATTGAACACTATCCTCTGTGACTACGTGGGTGGTCATCGCACATAAAATTGCACCATTCGAAATGTGACAATTTATGCGGCTTTTAAATAACAATAAAATTGCAATAAACTTAATGCGATACCAATTTTGAAGACATTCAGCCGACTTTCAAAACATCATACGGAGCCGGCGCTTTTTGTTCCGATCACTTACCATTGAACATTTTCGTACATATTATTCGAGTGAGTGTAACATTACTTACACTTTGTCAAACAGATATAATAAGTATTAAGTAATAACAGTGCCAGGGTAAGAATATCTGACTAAAATGTTATACGTTGTATAGTAGTATCACAGTATCACAATAGTGGTAATATTTTATCCGTCTATTTTACTAGTCTATTTTCCAGGGTATCAACTTTTGCGAGGATACATATTTTACTCAGTTTAAATCATTGTTAGAAATGGAATCGCATCATCATAATAATACAGACAAGATGCTAGGTATAGATGCCATTTCATAGTTCTAAACTACGCAACAGCTAACTCTAGAGAATATATAAATAATTATCATAATTCACACGTACATCGGAAGTTTCCTCCTTATTCCCAGCAGACAGATTTTTAATTAACTTTACATCATGAGATCAGATTTATTCCATTTTTTAATTAAAATCCGTCTACCTTTTCTCGTGTAAAATAAGAGTAGCTTACGTAAGGGAGCCTACAGACATCGTCATTCTCCATCGGACATTAAATGCAAAAAAGTGTCGCTAATTTATTTGTCTTACTTGCAGTTTCAAAAGAGACGCGGCAACGTAACGTTATTAGTCTACAAGGAGAACCACAATTTAAATATCTGGGATCTATGCTATCATCGGATGCCAATATCGATGCTGATGTTACACATCGAATCAATGTGACTTGGCAGAGATGGAGGAACCTGACTGCAGTACTATGTGATCCAAAGATGCCGATAAAGACCAAGGCCAAAGTGTACAAGACCGCAGTTAGACCCGCTCTAATGTACGGCTCCGACCCCAAATAACGGGATAAGGCAAAGGAAAAGAAGAAGACTTGCAGTTTCAAAAGCTTTTAAAGCATTGTCATTGAAAAAGCTTTGACACTTTTCATGAGGTTTAACATTTCATCAATATACTACATACGTAGAAACGTAACTACATTTTTCAAAATAACCAGACCCCATTGTTCTACCTAAACACTACTATAACACGCTCAATAAAACCTTTTTGTAAACAAACCAGCATAGCAAAGGCGGTCAATACAAAATTAATATGCAAAACGTCGAACCTATAATAGCTAGTCATAAAGTGCGTATGACGAATGTTAAACAGGCATATTGTACTGTTAATATAGAAAGTCCCATTGACCTGTTAAAGATTGCTACTTACGATACTGTTACTCTTTTATACTCATGAGAGGTACTAGAATGAGTACTCGATTACTGTCTCATAAGCTTTGGGAATGACTGTAATAAATTGCAGTCTTCAAAGCTCTTAAAATTACTCGAATTCCCCATCTTTAGTAAAAGCCATAAAAATAATATAGTATCATAACATAGGGTGTAGTGAAATATGTGGTAGTTCAATTTCACATTCGGTTTACGAAATGAAACTCTTTATTTATTCTTAAAAGAAATCAACGTTATGTTGCACCTATACCACCTATAGGTTACTTATTCCTGTGTACAATCCTTGTTGAAAATAGGTACGTAAGCAACGTAGATAGTAGGCCTTTTAATTGTAACTTTTACCAGTTCAACAAGGACACCTTCAATGTAGACTAAACACAATCATTTAATCACTGTCAAATAGAATAAAAAACCATAACAAATTATTAAAAAAATCATGCAAATTACTATTTATATAGTACCCATAAATCCATTCATTTCACGACCGTATAATACACAGATAATTAATATAACAACTATATTAATCCCTGAATACATAATTAATTATTCATACCAAATATTTGACTGACGTCAATTAAAACATACCTCGCCGATTAATATAACATATACCAATTACCAATTAGTCGTAACAAATTTGACCCATTGAAAAATCAAGGTTATTAATTGTAAGACTTATAATTATAAATAAATTGAGATATTAAATCGAGTCATTTTTTTTTCTTTAAGTTGTGTTTCCTATAAAGTATGTTTAAATGTGCTTTTTTTTTCAATGTTGAAAAAAATTGGTCTAGATTCTAGAAGACTCTAGTTTTTGATTTTAGTCGGAGCCACATTCCTAGTCTACACTAATTGCACGCCTCATAAGCGAAGCGTTGAGGTGGGTACTACCACAGTATTACCATTATTTCCTACAGTAGTGCGACGAATGTACTTGTGCAGAGAAACGGAGGGGAACTGGCGGGGGTCGGGCGACGCGGGCCGCGTAAAGCAAACACGCTTAGTTCGCTTTACCTAGCGCGAAAGGATGACGCAGTCGTATTTTTTGTGTAATAATTTTATTATACATAGGTACTTACATATTCTATTATGGCGCGCACAAACTGTTCGGTTTACGGATGTAAATCTACATTGAAATCCCAGAAGGAAACAATATTTCAGAAAGATTGTATTAATTGTATCTGTTGAATTAAAATCAAAGCTATGTATATGTTGTCCTCATTATTTTCTAATCAGATTGTACATCCCAATGCGAATGCATTACTTAGTTAAATGTTATAATATACAATTAAGAACATCCAAGAGAGATATACAATTAAGAACATCCAAGAGATGCCTGGAAGAGATCACTTCTAAGTGATAAGGCCGCCTAATAAACTATACTGTTTTTTTTGTTTTGTATACTTATATTAGCAATAAGTTTTATATGTATAGTTTTATTGAAGAGTAATAAATAAAAAAATAAATAAAATCCAAAAATAAAGTGTCCACGTAAATAATATTTAGCAGTGCAATATCTGTAATTATATATTTATTATTTATGAACAAATAATTACATCAGATTTAATAATCGCAATTATTTTGAATGTACATATGAATAAAGATTTCATCATAATATTAATAATCACAATTGTTTTATTTCCCATTTGTTGCAACCCTAGCGTATTTTCGTGTGGCAGCGTAAGTACCTACGCTGGCGGCGGCATCGCGCGACATCAAAGGCGATTCCTTACTGTAGGAAATAATGGTAATACTGTGGTACTACTGTCACTTCGCGCAAAACATCTGATTTTTCAAACTTAAAATGTCTTTATGTATCATACATTGCACTTGTAAGATAATACATACACACACATATTAAGAAAAAACACTATTTTTAACGTTCATGATATTTTTGATGTCATTTTTGTTATTTAAACTAGTTAAAAAACAGTTTAAAAAAGTTCTGTCTTGGACGTCCGTGTGTCTGTATGTGCGGATCCTTTTTCTTGTTAACACGATAGCGACCGAAATACTTTACTAATCGCATAGAGATAGTATGTACTACTAGAGGGGTTATTCCAAACAAAAACATTACGCGCGGCCGATGTGGTGGGGTACGTGTGGAACGAGCGGGGCGTGGCTTCAAGTTCAAAGATTAAGCAATGCGTGCAGATGCGACACATTGTGCAATCTGTTTACTCGGTACTATCTGGTGGTACTGATACTAGGGAATTAATAAAACGAGGATTTTATATTAAACTATGTATTTTAATTTCCTTTAAATAATATCAATTTAGTAAGCTTTTGTCGTTTTGTGTAGTAATCAATAGTTTTATCAGTTTTTGCTTCATGATGTAATCGAATTTTGGAGTATTGGTTTATAATAGCCCTAATTAAATGGATACGATGATTCAATGTTGATGGCGTTTACGTATAAGAAACTCACATTTTGAAAAATCTCACGTGAGATTCGAGGATGGGGGAGGGGTTGAATAAATTCTCACGACATCTCACCAGGGGGGGAGGGAGGTGCAGAAAATTTTAAAAAACACCTCACGTAATTTATGGACGCCCCCTTACTCGATCACAATTTTTGTAACGAATGTGAAAGACGAAACAATAAATACGCAAAGCGGCTTTTACTATAAACGGAACTACATTTAAAAATATACTTTATTTATTGAGTTATAAGGTTGCTTCCATTCTGTTTATTTACATTCTCAAAAACATCAATCGCCGCAGAGGTGGCTTGCGACAAAGGCGGCTTGTGTCAAAGGCCTCGGCGATATCATTTAAGAACATAATATTATGTACTTTAGGCAAACTTGTAATAAGATCTATTTTACTTTCTTATTATTCCATTTGACAAGGATATTGGGTAAGATACCTATTGGAATAATTTTATTATTATGTATGTACTTATTAAATCCGCGAATAAAAAAAATTTTAAGTCGTGAATATAGAAATTGGGTCGCATTTTTTTAATCCGCGAATAGTGAAAACACGAATAAAGGAAGCGCGATTAAGGAACTTTTACTGTATTAGTTTCTGTGAATGTTGTGTTTATTTGTAATTGTTGTGCATAATAATTTATAAATCCTATTGGAACAACTGTTGATTAACCTTTTTTTAATAAATAAAAATAGGTAAATAAATAAATATTACTTAATATAACCTACCGTTTTACTTTGCGTAGTCGGGTAAAAGTATAAATATTTAGGTACTACACCACGGTAATCTTTCCTAGTATATATACATAGTTAAAAAAATCCAGTTACATTTTTTTAACAGACTCATCGATAGTGTCACGTCTGTGCTGTTAGTCTATGAAAAATGGCGCGAAACGCAGAACGCGTGGTGATTTTTCGCAAAATGATAACAATATTAGTAAAATGCATGACTTACTCATAATAAGGAAACTTACTGGTGAAAAGTCACTCCTCGGGCTTTGTTTGTATTATGGGAACTTGTAAAACAATATCTAAGCAAACACGAAGGCATTTTGAACAGAGCAATAACACGTGTTGACGCGGCAAGCGGGGGGCACAGTCCGACACAGACTAAAGAGACTTGTGATTCTTACCTCTAGCTCGTGTTAAAGAGAGTGTAGTAGCGATCGCCTCTCTAGTACGTAGTACATACTATCTCGATGACTAATCGAGTCTTTTTTTTTCTCTTACGCTTGAGTATGCTCAGGAATAGAACCCTTTCATTTTTCAGGGTCTGATTCGATGTGGTTTAATTGTTATTAAATAAACAAAAATAATAATTAATAAATATTTATTAAAAAAAAATTATGAGGCGTGCACTTTTGGATTTTCCAAATTATCTTCATTTTATTTTCCTTTACGATAAATTATTAATCAAAACAATATCAAATCAATATTTCAAAGACAACCTAATAGTAAAGAACTTGAAACAAACATAAACAATAATCGAACATGACATAATACACGATAGACCGGACTCTCAGTGGAGTTTCGTTTGCAAAAATCGCGGACCTAAATCTGACTTCTGATATATATTGTATAGATCCCAGACATCCTATAGACAGATGTTGCCAACCAGTTTTGTGGTCCCCCTGCCCGCACCCCGGTAATTAAATATGGCATACAAAGAAAAAAATAAAAATTTCCAAAACATGCCGTGTGGGGTATCAAATGAAAGAGCTTATTGAGTAGATCACGAATATATAGCATACTATATACATTTCTAACACTTTCTCTAAGATTTTTTAGAAAATTTACGAAAATGGTCCATTTTTGAGTTAACTTTAAACCACTATAGATTGAAAACTCATGAATATATTTTTTAAATTATTATTTTAAATAATTAACAATAGTCCATTGTTTACGATTCAATATTTCGTACAGTGAAATAGTTGCATGGGGGAGTGGGGGGAGCATTCAAAGATGGCGAGTATATTTTCAAGTTCATATAGTATATAGTTATTTTCATCAAATCCACCACATAGCTCACTTATATTATATTACGAACTATTGAATCATAAACAATGGACTATTGTTAATTATTTAAAATAATAATTTAAAAAATATATTCATGAGTTTTCAATCTATAGTGGTTTAAAGTTAACTCAAAAATGGACCATTTTCGTAAATTTTCTAAAAAATCTTAGAGAAAGTGTAAGAAATGTATATAGTATGCTATATATTCGTGATCTACTCAATAAGCTCTTTCATTTGATACCCCACACGGCATGTTTTGGAAATTTTTATTTTTTTCTTTGTATGCCATATTTAATTACCGGGGTGCGGGCAGGGGGACCACAAAACTGGTTGGCAACATCTGTCTATAGGATGTCTGGGATCTATACAATATATATCAGAAGTCAGATTTAGGTCCGCGATTTTTGCAAACGAACATCTCCTTGGAGCCTGCTCTACGACTATTATAATAACTTAGTGATGAATTTAACTAGAAGGGTAAACAACAGTATGTCAAAAACTATTTAGGTCCAAATACAAGAAAACTCAGCCATTATCAACCATTTTAAATCGAGCGGAATAAATTATATTGACAGTGTCTTTATCTATTCGGGTGATTTATAAAGCCTTGTATTTAAATTTGTAATCTAATATTTCCTTCATTTTGTGCTGTTTATAAAATGTGGCTTGAAATTTTTAATAATAATAAGTATGCAAAAACCTATCAGCATTAAGACGAGGTATTTCGAGGCAGCGCGGCTTGTCAAGAAAACGCTGGGAAACGTTAAGTTCTGAGATATAATACGTATTTAATAATTAGAGGGCTTCAGTTGAAAAACCAAAATTTAGCACGTTTATTGCAGTACATCAAAATACATATCCTTATATAAAATTTATTTGCAAAATCAGAAATTTCATTATTAAATAATTCGTTTTCGATTTTTATTTTAGCCTGT
The DNA here is from genome assembly GCA_907164685.1 of Colias eurytheme. Lineage (NCBI taxonomy): Eukaryota > Metazoa > Arthropoda > Insecta > Lepidoptera > Pieridae > Colias > Colias eurytheme. The sequence continues at coordinate 7,987 of CAJQZN010039339.1, read as the reverse complement.
TTTTATGATTTTATACGATCGTGCAAAATACACGTGGTTGTGTAACAAATTAGCACACTTTTTAGGCAGTATCTTGAAATGTATTGATTATTTTTTTCTAAAAGCATCATATAATTGCAAACACATGAAAAATTTGATCTTGCAAACCAATTTTACTCCGCTTCGTTGACGGGACTCTCCATTACCTACAGATACTTTAAAAATACATACGTATATTTCTCCAAATTATTATGTCACAACTTCTTCTTCACTAAATAATATTTACATCTGTATTATGTATATGTTACGGCTAAAGGTAGGTGAGAACATAAACTTAAGATTAGCCGGCTAAACTTAGGTTTATTTTCGACGAGGTGTTAATGTTAGTTTGTTCTATCTTTAGCCGGCTAAACTTAAGTGTAACCGCAGGCCCGTGGCTAAAAATGTCGGGGTGGGTAGAACAAACTAACATTAACACCTCGTCGAAAATAAACCTAAGTTTAGCCGGCTAAAGATAGAACAAACTAACATTAACACCTCGTCGAAAATAAACCTAAGTTTAGCCGGCTAATCTTAAGTTTATGTTCTCACCTACCTTTAGCCGTGACATATATATAAAAAGTTGTTAAACAATGTTAAAACAAATGATAGTCCTATTAAAACAAACGAAGCATCAAAAATAATATTCTATTCTGATTAAAGTAATTATAACAAGGATATTTAATTGTAGCTAACAGTACTTATCATAGCAAAGGTCATCAAACTTTTAAAATGAAACATTTGGCGAATTACCACACGCAGTCGGAAACTATAAACATTGCCAAATTATATTTTTATGATGTATCATTGTAAATTAAACTCATTTATATTCAGTACGTCATAATTATTTGTATTCAGTTTGGTTAATTCAGTTTAATCAATTTAAAAAAGCATAATTCGACTGGTACCGATTTCATTACCAACAGCACTACTAAATTATAAACAGTCAAATTATACAACAATTAACGGAAATAAAGTCTCAATAAAATATTATATTATATTATTATTATGTATAGCAATTCTATCTACACGGAGTTACAGAAGTTAATATTTTAGTAAAAAAATTTGAAATATCACAACAAGCACGCCAGTAATACGCTCTTCAAATCCCCTAACCCTAAACTTCCGAAAAAATATGATTTTCTCCTACCGAAATATGCTCTACTCGGCTAAAGAAGTTTTTATTCTAAGAATAATACTATTTCGCTGCATCACGACCATATTCCCGCGAAAATATAATTGCCATAGAAAAAAACAAAACCGGTACACAAAGTTGATCATCATTAATCTGATAAGTTGATTATAACACTCGTGTCGTGACATTTGACGAGATCGTTTAGCCACTTTCACGGATTACATTCAATTATATTACTTTAACAGCTTAATATTGCATAATGATAGTGCTAATTTGTTGTAGATGTGTAGAAAAAATTACGATACGTCACAGTTGTATAGTCCGAATGACAGCTTTTTATTTAATGTGTGTGAAACTCAGTTCAGTTTAAAAAAATATACAAAATCTTACCATAGGTATTTTACACAAAAACTGAATGAAAAGTATAATCAAACATTATAAACTAGTTTTTCTCCCTTTTTCATCAACTCGCCACATTAAACATCTATTTCAAGCCAATAATTTCCATACAAATATGTTCATACAAATAGTAAGGGTATTTGTTGCTGCTATGCTATGAACGAATGTTTAAAAGTCTGTAAATAAATGATTTAAAAAAACATCCTTACCATACCTTAACTTTTACATAGCAACAGTATTAAAAACGCCATACACAAACTTTTTAACATCACGTAACAGACCCGATAAGCGAGTCTTTATTGTATAACAATAAATTATATTACTCAGCGTTTCGATATGCATAATTGTTCATAAAAGATGCAATTCTTTCTGTTTTCGCTCAAACTTGTTATATGCGATACGAACAGGAAATCGCGATAATGAAGACGATACGGGCAGTGGTGTCATTTCTTTGTAGAGTGACAAGCAAGTACAATTTTAACAGACATTTTAATGCTATTTTTTCACACAACAGCCTGATCCCATACATATTAATATATTTCCTATTTAACTATCCTCAATTTTTGTTTTTATAATAATAACCATTAACAAAAGATAGAGTTTTCGGTAAGTATGTAATATGTTTTAACTAATTCAAATTATCTGAATCTATATTCTTCTTATCAACTACTAACCAGTAAGTAAGTAAGTAGTAAGTACATTCTGTTTATCAACAAAAAAAGGCCAGTTATGATAGTTTAATCTAACTTTGTACCGAATACCATCAAAATCGGTTCAGTGAATTAGACTTGAAAGTTAAACGGACGAACACGACGCGATTATTTTCTCATTTATTTGTAGTAATTTGACACGTATCTTATTTATTTTAATATAAACAAACACGGATATATAAAGATAGGAAGGAAATCAACGCATCATACATAAAAATAATTACCACTGGCTCATGTATAAGAAAACGCAATAAATAATTGTACATGGCTGATAAATAATTACTTCTTTAACTAATAAATAAATAGAGAAAGTAATAATCCATACTATAATATTATAAATGCGAAAGTAACTCTGTCTGTCTGTTACTCAATCACGCCTAAACTACTGAACCAATTTGCATGAAATTTGGTATGGAGATATTTTGATACCCGAGAAAGGACATAGGACACAACCTACTACCATTTTAACTCCTACTGGACTGGGCTATACCCATACTTATTTATTTAACTAATATTGAGGTAGAGGCTTATTTTGCTCTATTTTGCCTGGATATATTATACACTTAAGTTTTTCGGCTGTTTAAGTTCCAATAGTTACGTGCAAATGCAAACCAAGAGTTCCTTCCAATGATGGTCACCATACTTTTATTGGCAATCGAAGATGACACCGAATTAAGTAATACCCGAATACATTACAAGCCTCTCCTCCTTCAGTATAAAAACTGCATAATGCTTTCACTTTATATCACCATAACATAATGAATGTATCAACATACTTAATTACCGTACTTTATGTATAAAATATCTTTGTTTACTCCACTTTTGTTACTTTCTCGTGCGTATAAAAACTTGGTGCTAAAATTTATTATACCATGTATAGAAAACGATGACTTTGATAATAATTTTATGTTACAACAGCTCTAGCTGCGATAAAATAAATTAGTAAACATATACAGGGTGACTGGTAATTCGACGTGATCCTTCAAAGGGGTTATACTAGAGGTCATTTGCACCAAATTAAGTCCAGCTAACCAGGGGTCAAAAATGGATGGTTATTGAGCTATGACCCTTTTCTTTTTGAGGTGATGCAAGTTTTGGGCAAGTTTTTTTTTAACTGATCGCTCATTCTTCGGCTTTCAAAAAAATATCAATTGAATGTTAACAGTGTAGTAGTTTTTTCATAATTAATTGTTTTTGGTAAAAAGGCAGAAAATTTTCATATCAAAATCCGTCATAGCTCAATAACCATCCATTTTTGACCCCTGGTTAACTGGACTTAATTTGTTGCAAATGACCTCTAGTATAACCCCTTTGAAGGATCACGTCGAATTACCAGTCTGACCCTGTATCTTCTTCTTCTTATATATAAAAATGAATCACAAAATGTGTTGGTAAGCGCATAACTCGAGAACGGCTGAACCGATTTCGATCATTCTTTTTTTATTATATTCCTTGAAGTACGAGGATGGTTCTTATGTAGATAAAACGTAAACATGTACCACGGGCGAAGCCGGGGCGGACCGCTAGTTATCTATATACATATATCAATTTAACTTCTTCTTTTTATGTTTCTTATAGTATACAATTCGTGAAATGTTTAAAGTCAGGGTATCCAGTATACACATATATTTTTTTCGTTTCTCTACAATTATCCCAATAATTAATACAAAATGGCTACTTGTATGAATGCTTTTACCAATACCAGCGTAGTAGCGTTCAAGCGTAGAGTGAACAGGTACCTTCTAGGGAAGCGCGTTCCATCTTAGACCACATCTCAGCTTAACATCAGGCGAGATTGTGGTCAAGCGCTTCCCTATTACCAATAAAAAAAAAAAAAAAAAAAACCAATTGAAATAAACACTACCTATAATTTTAACACAATCTAATCATTTACTCAATTTCATCTTAATTGCCTTAAACATAAAAGATGGCATATTTATTACGATCGTTGTAAAAGCCTCTGTATCTGCGGAAACTTTCTTAACTTTTATGCCAAAGCTATTTGGCACAAAATTCAATACAATTAATGTCTTCATTTATTCCCAACGCATCTTCATCGTACATTTTTTAAAAACAGATATTATTTAATTGGCACATCTTTTAGCACTTACATAATATTACCATATTGGCAAGTCGAAAATTAATATTTTAATTAACACAATTTACTTAATCAACAACTAAAGCAAATCGTACGTCATTAAAAATGTTAATCACTTACATCGATGCTTATACAATCTTGAACAACAATTAAGAAGTACACCATTTATTTAGTCATAAACCTAGAATAAATGGAAGTAGGCCAATTTCTATTACTACTGATCCGTGTAATTAGAAAGCCTGTTTTTAATTATCAGTGCTGAAAAGCAATAAACGCGTTTTACACATGTAGGCACATAAATTAAGACAAGTCTTAAATAATCATGATCAGACCAGCCTTATCATATTAAAACGCTAACAAATTACTCACGCAAATACATAAGTATGGGAATTTCCGTTGAAGATTATTTTTCTCTAGCTGTTCACCATGACTCTACCCTGGTAGACTATTTTGTAAGCTTTCAAATTTCAAAATTTTACAGATATTATACTTATAGGTTCAAAGTCCAATCCAACAGGCCAAAAATTATTCAAATCCGTTCAATCATTCTTCAGTCATTACATATGCAAATAACATGACTTTCGCTAAAAAAGATTTAGTTTAACACTTCCCTAATAGGATTTCCAGTACACTCCTAATCGCTGCCTCATTACCAACTTCCCGATACGATCTTTTCCCACGCATCTACATTATCTTTCCCTACACCTGATCAGAACATCACCACAATCTAGCCCTTCTCTAAAGCTCCTTCACGTACCACAATACCCAAACAGTTTACGTTAGTGGCCAATACTCAAACATTTGTCTACTAAGTGCAGTCCCGTGTTTAGCATGTGAAAGTATTTACACATCTGTTCTTCCTTGACATTTGGTTCCGACCTCGTGAATTAGGGCTTAGCATTCTTTGGAAATTGAGAGCACTGGATGTGCAAGTGATATATATGGTGTGGACACGATCTGTGATGAGTGTTTTAAGAATGCTGGGTAAAAGGTTAGATCTATTAATACATTGTGTACATAGACACTGGATTAAAAAGGCTATGTTACTACTGAATAGTGTGGCTTTCTATCAGATAAATAATTTGAAATATGATTGGAAAAGTAGGTACTGTAGAAGATTACCCTCTACAAACATAGAAAGAAGAAGACTTAACTCTTTGTAATATTGGCATAGATTAATTCTTCTTCAGAAGCAATACTAAGCCCATATCCATACTAATATTATAAATGCGAAAGTAACTCTGTCTGTCTGTCTGTTACTCAATCACGCCTAAACTACTGAACCAATTTGCATGAAATTTGGTATGGAGATATTTTGATACCCGAGAAAGGACATAGGCTACCTTTTATTGCGAAATATGTACCACGGGCGAAGCCGGGGCGGACCTCTAGTCTATCAATAAAACAAGGACAGCGCTAGTCGTCCGCTAAACGGATGAATAAAATAAATTAGTCGTCCGATTACCGGATGAATAAAATAATTTAATCGTCCGATAACATCTATTTATCTATATAGTTACGTTATCGGGGTTTCTTTAGAGAACTGCCGCACGTATTATAGGTTTTTTGTGGGGGGAGGAGGGCACACGTAGGTATTTGATTTTTTTTTGCGCGTCGACGGAGCCCCGCTTCGCGGGGCTCCTATTTCTGTGTAAGTAGTTTTTTTTAAAGAAACCTAACCTAACCTAACCTAACGGCTAACCTAACCTAAACTAGATTTTTTTTTTGCGCGTCGACGGAGCCCCGCTTCGCGGGGCTCCTATTTCTGTGTAGTTTTTTTTTTAAGAAACCTAACCTAACCTAACCTAACGGCTAACCTAACCTAACTTGATTTTTTTTTGCGCGTCGACGGAGCCCCGCTTCGCGGGTCTCCTATTTCTGTGTAGTTTTTTTTTAAGAAACCTAACCTAACCTAACCTAAAGGCTAACCTAACCTAAACCTAACCTAACGGATTGAGGGCGAATATCTCGGCCATTTTTGATTTTAGAGAAAAGTTGTTCCTATAAAACATGCTTATATTAGCGTTATCTTTACGATAAAACAATAATAAATAGGTGTTAAAATGACACCAACTCCATCAAAAGTCCTGCGCCCCCTTTGCTTTAGTCCAACCCAACTAGCTTTAGTGTTAAAAGGTTATCTAGTAATCCGAATAATCGGACGATTAAATTATTTTATTCATCCGGTAATCGGACGACTAATTTATTTTATTCATCCGTTTAGCGGACGACTAGACACTTCGATAAAACAATGTCTCGTCTAAGGAATTCGATTGACAGAACACTCCAACGTTATCAAGGAAACTTCAATCTCCGTTAACAACAAATACCCGTACAATCTTGGGCTATAAATCTCTACTAATTTTGTACTAGCGAATGTGGCGAAAGTACGTATTTATTTTAGGTTAACACTCCTAAACCACTAACCGATTTGCCTGTATAAGTTATGTGTCTATTCTAACATCAATGAAATAGCTACAGCAAAACAGACTTTCGGATCGGAAATGAAAATTTTAAGGAATAGGAGCATGTAAATATTATTAGCGCTATCCAAATAATAAATTGACTTGAAAAGTATGAAATAGAGTCTAGTTATCACCATATTTGTGAATCAAGAATAAACATGAATTAATGCCCATTCTTCACATCACATGCACCCAAATTTAAAAAAAAAGACGTGTGGCACTCAGAGACTGCCGCGGTAAAGCTATTGCATGCTATGCCTTCAAGCCACACCTCCGTGCCCGTCGGAGTGGGAAGCGTGAGGTTTTTCGTTTTCGTTATTAAATTTCTGGATTCGGTCCCCGCGCTCAAGGCCCGCGATAGAAGCTATGCAATAGCTTAATAACTTGACAAATATTACGATCTTTGTGCAGTATTTGAAATTGGTACCTGTAACATTACATCATTTACTAGATATATCGAGCATTATCTCAAGTGTAATCATATCTGTTATGCTAATCCACGAGTCGCATAATAAGCTACAGGAATGCAAGCTGTTTCGGTGGGCGCCAAACATTATGTTTCAAACACCATTAGCAATTATGATTAGACGAAATTAACGGTTGCGAATTCAACTGACTGGTTTGAAGGTAAAAATTATGATTGCCTTTCATGGTTACAATTGTAATTGTAGCTTTGGATAAGAATTAACTATGAAAAGAATGCAAATACTTATGAAATAACGCGGAAACATCAACATGCTTAATGACCTGCTAGACTAATAAGGCTATGAAGTTTTTCATACAGGTGTAACCGTGTAACAATTAGATCAGTTCAAAGACATGTAGGTACTTACCTATGAAGATCTGTATTCGGAACCATGTCATCGATTTTAGTGACAAGAAAATGCTTTGCAATGCAATACATTGAGTAGATAGTTCTCAATTAAAGAATCGAATCCGTGATGGAAAAAAAACAAGAAAATTACTTACAACTTACTATACTTAATAAGTTCGTATCTACTATGTAGGTAGTGTTGTAATGATTTTTAATATTGCTTATCATTGATCATAAGTGTCATATAAAACCTATAATAAACATTTGTCACATTATCATACAATTATTATGAGGCATTTATAGCTCCGTCACGCTGGAACCCGCTTTAAAAAAAACCTTACTTTTTTT